>CAUYSK010108163.1:0-21863 GCA_963575035.1 Avahi laniger
TCATGGATTGGTAGAATTAACATTGCTAAATATCCATACTACCCAAAGTGATTTATAGATTCAATGCAATCACTATCAAAATACCAACAGCACATTTCACAGACCTAGAAAAAATAATTCTGTGCTTCATTTAGAAACAGAAAGGAGCCCGAATAGCCAAAGCAATCCTAAGCAAAAAGAAAAAGAAAACAAAAATCTGGAGGCATCACATTACCAGACTTCAAACTATAGTATATGGCTATAGTAACCAAAACAGCATGGTATTGGTACAAAAGTAAAGACATAGACCAATGGAACAGAATAGAGAACCCAAACATAAAACCATCTACCTACAGCCAACTGATCTTTGAAAAAGCACACAGTAATGTACACTGTGAAAAAGAAACCCTATTCAATAAATGGTGCTGGGAAAACTGAATAGCCACATGCATAAGAATGAAACAGGACCCCTGTCTGTCACCACTCACAAAAAGTAATTCAGTATGGATAAAATGCTTAAATGTAATACATGAAACCATAAGAATCATAGAAGAAAACGTAGGAAAAACTCTTCTAAACCGTGGTCTAGGCAAAAAAAATTATGACTAAGTCCTCAGTGGCAATTACATCAATAATAAAAATAAATAAATGGGACTTTATTAAATTAAAAAGCTTCTGCACAGCTAAGGAAATAATCAACAGAGCAAACAGACAACCTACAGAATGGGATAAAATATTCTCAATCTATACATTGATAAAGGGCTAATAACCAGAATCTGGTTATTAGAACTCAAGTAAATCAGCAGGAAAAAAACAAACAACCCCATTAAAAAGTGGGCAAAAGACATGAACAGAAGTTTTTCCAAAGAAGATAGACAAATGGCCAACACACATATGAAAAATGCTCAATATCACTCGTCATAAGGGAAATGCAAATTAAAACCACAATGAGATATCACCTTACCCCAGTTAGAATGGCTTTTATTAAAATGTCCAAAAACAGCAGATGCTGGCATGGATGCAGAGAGAAAGGAATGCTTATATACTGCAAAATTAGTACAATCCCTGTGGAATACACTGTGGATATTTCTTGAAGAATTAAAAGTAGACCTACCATTCAATCCAGCAATCCCACTACTGGATATCTACTCAAAGGAAAAGAAGTTATTTTATCAAAAAGACACCTGCACTTGAATGTTTATTGCAGCACAATTCATAATTGCAAAGATGTGTTATCAATCCTAGTGCCCATAAATTTATGAATGGATTAATAAAATGTGGTATATATATATCATGGAGTACTATGCATCCATAAAAAAGAACAAATTAATGCCTTTTGCAGCAATATGGAAAAAACTCGAGACTATTATCCTAAGTGAAGCATCTCAAGAATGGAAAAACAAACACTACATATATACTCTAATAAATTAGAAGAAACCGATGGGCACACAAGTGCACAGAGGGAAATAAAAGTCATTGGAAATCAACAGGGGGAAGGGAGGAGGAGATGGGCAAAAACCCACCTAATGGGTATAATGAACACTATTAGGGAGATAGGCACATTTACAGTCTAGACTCAAGCCATGTATCAAAAACATTTGTACCCTCTTAATGTCTTGAAATTAAAAACGAATCTCTGCTTCATTGCTAACGCAATTAAAAGGATGTAGATGGGAAATAAAAGAAAATATGTGGTTTCTGGATGCAAAAGGGTTTCCTCTCTCTGTGCCCTCCTTCACATCAGCAACAAACGCTGACTGGACAAAGTCATGCTGTAGCATCTGATGCATGCTCACACCACTGCAAGCTAACATACTATCTAATGCCCATTTCCCTCTATTTGGCTCCTTTACAGAAGGACAACTCCTAGTTACCATCACCCAAATGGTATTTTGAACTTCTCACATTCAGTATTTTTTGAGCACCTACCAAATGCCAGGTTCTTGCTGTGGAATTTGGGATATTTTAACAAAGAGAGCAAACAAGATTCTTCCCCCTGTGGTGCCTGCATTCTAGTAGTATACATTCTGTATACTGGAGTATTATTAATGTTATTTGTCAGCCTTCTCTTTTCCAAATGAATCACTTGACAATTTATTCCTTTCTTAAAGCCAATTTGCTTCTGAGGGAGGAAAATCTTCATTGCTGTCCTCAAGGTGCTCTGTATAGTCTTCAAATCTCTTTCATTCTGTAACGATTAAAACTAACGCATAGACTGTGGTCTACCATAACAGTGAAATATCAGACCAGTTTGTAGAAAATCCAAACAAAATAATTTATCTTGCACGTGGCTACATATGCAAACACCATGTTATTATTATTAAAATCAGTTTCTTTAAACATTTTTGATTAGGTAAAACATGATTTATAATTATTCACATAAAACTAAGTAAGACTTTCACTGAATTTTATACTTTTCAACCCACTTGTCTAACATTAACCCATTTATATGCTTTCATATGTTTTCATATTTCAATATGAATTATCTTTAATTTTTACACTAGTTACACGTGTAGAAATATATTTTGAGTGAAGAGGCAAACTTAAATAAATCTGCAATGACAAAATCTTTCCAAGTTTCTACAAATTAAACTCTTGCCCATATACAAGTATCCTTCTAGTGTGGTGTGTGTCTGTGTGTACCTTTGATATGGAGATCACCCTTGAGCTTGTTTTTCCTACAACTCCTACATCTTTTTTCTTTTGTACTCACGCTTAGCAAGTTCCACCCATGTTGTTTTAAGGCTTATTTTTCTTCTTTAAATTAACAGCTTTACAATTAATTGTCTCTAGTTAACTGCATGCTGTTTGTTGCTTACTTGAATCTCCACTACATCAAATCTATTAAAGTGATTTATTCCTTCAGGATAAAAATTTTGTGGTAACATAAATAGAAATATTTATTATAGGATCAGAGTCACTTGATTTAAATGTGTGTTTGCCTGTAAGAAATGTTCTCAAATGTACAATGGCAGACACATTGGAACCATTAATACTTTTATTCAATTTATTATAATAAGCATTTGTTGAGTAGCTACCAGGATTGAGGCAGTATTAAGGAATCTGAGTATGCATTACTATTTACCTTTGAATTCATCTTAAATCCCTTTGGAGATTATAAGTATGCCTTACCATAGCCTTTAAACATATGCAAACTAGAGTAATTAAGAGGATTATTACCAATCTGTTTTTAAGAGTAATGCCATTCTAATCTAGTGATTCCTGGTCAGAGACAATGAAACTGAAAAGTAATATGTTGCATTGTTATGCATCAATACTAGTTCTTAAGAGCAAAGAAGCATATGCATTTTAACTAAAATGTCTCACTACAAAAATTTCTGATGAAGAATTTTAAAGTCAGACAAGTAAATCAATGCATCATTAAACAAGTCATAATGTAAAAGAAATACTACAATACAAGGAGCAGAAGTTATAAATGATGAGTTTTCTGTGCAGGCTCTTCTCTAAAAAAGTACCAGAATATAGGCTAAAAATGAATATTTGAGTGACAGACACTATCAGGAGGTAGCCTCAGAGTGATCCTTTAGGCCTCTCTTAATATTAATAGCACAGGCCTGGTATGCACAAAACAATCGGCCACATGGGACCCAGCAGAGAAGCTCTAGCTGACCCCAATGTGCAGGGACAGGGTGTGTGAGAGGCCGTAGCCAAGGGGCCAATGAAAATCTAGGATAGGTCTGATCTGGGCCATGCCTGATAATGATTATGGGATATAGGAAACTCTACCCAAAAATTGGCACGTTGGTATACTAAGTATTTTAAGCTGAAGGAAATTGAGAAAACCACAGAAGAAGGAAAGTCTCACTGAACTTCTCTTGTTCACTTTCTCTTGAAGGAGGCCATAGAAACTGAAATTCCCCACTCCTCTTCCTCCCCTGAAATGAGCCACAGAAACTAGAATTCCCCTTGCCCCTTCTTCCCTGAACCAGGCCATAAAACCTAGAAAGATCGCCCTCGCACCTTCTCCCTTCTGTCTCCCCTAAAGACCCTCATGTCAGAAGTGTCCTCCTCTATACCTGGAGAGAAGAAATACCACACAAGGACTCCAAGAAGAATGTGAACAGACAGGCCCCATAGTTTATTATCATTAGATGATACCCTTTTTTTCTCCGATCATAGTTTTGCACGACTGTCCTTAAAAATGACAGTTTTCCTTGGGTTTTGGGTCTTCATTTCTGGAGGCTCCTGTGCTACATAAAATTTATATTAAATAAATTTATATGCTATTCTCTTGTTAATCTGTTTTTTTATAGGGGTCTCAGTCACAAACCTAGTGATGTGTGAAGAAAAGATATGACTTTTTGTCCCCTACAATGAAAAGCATTAAATTTAGAATAGAAACTCTTCAACCCATTCAATCTTTTAGTAACTACACAAAAGGAGTCATAAGATCATTTGCATAGGTCAGTTTTAGGTGGAGACCTATTGCTGCTATTTGCTTGCCTGACTGCTTGTAAGCTTAGGGTTAAGGAGTGTCACTACAAATGTAAGACAGCATGCTCAGCCTTGGCCACACGCTAAGCATGAAAACATATTCTGCCTCATCTCTTTGCTTTTCTTGCTGATATGGTTATGGTATCATAACCATAGCCAGAGTGGTGGCACATTTTCCTACAATTTACAGAGTATTCAGGAAAATCTGGCTTTGTGGACAGGCTCCTTAAAATTTCAAATCTTTATTGCAATAACTTTCCAATATAATAATTTTTTCACAAACAGGTTTGGAATTTTTTAACAGAAATAATAGAAAGCTAGAAACCTCTACAGAATGTTTGCACCTCTGAGTTCAAGAAGTAGATGGGCAAAAGTTACTGACCTATAAGTATGTCAGTGGCCAGGAAGACCTCCAAAACCTTACCTTAAGACAAAGATTTTTACCAATGTGTAAAAGAATGTATAATAACAGTATTTCTTCTGCAATACTCAAGGATTATACCCGCCTCACCTTATGTTGGAGGTTGATATTGAACTCGTACACATTGGTAGAGCCATACTCATTTTTTAAATACTGAAATACTTTCACATTGGATAGTGAATTATCATAGTCTGAGCCTTTTGCGTCTCTCTGAGGTTCTGGCTGCCCCAGAATGGGAGAGCCCCCGAAGGTCACAGACTACTCCAGGGTTAGTCTGGACCCCAGCAGGAAAAATGGGGGACTGATAGCATGGCCAGGCAATGCCTCATCCCCATCTTGGACCCCCAAGGCTCCTTGGTCCTTGATTTTCCCCAAAGTTACACTCTAGGAGTTGTAGTGTACTGAACTGGTTGTTAAATGCAGTATTTTGAATATCACCTCAACATATATGGTCCTGTTATTTCTGGTTTGTGCTTTTATATGTCTCCCCTTACCAGTCTCTTTTCCGTTCTGTTCCTGCTTATACACGTCTGTTGCCTTGAGAGGCCTCAGAGGAGTGACCTTAACCCTCTGGACAAATCACATGTAACCAAGATGTGGCATATTCATCTTCAAAAGGCCCAGAGAATCTCTGCCTCATGCTCTGTATTCCTTATTTTAAGGTTCTCTACATCAAATTCTGTGTAACCAAACCATTTATATTCTTTCACCTTTATCTCACTGGGTTTTCCCTTTTGGCTCTCTATGTCCAAAAGCAAATAGAAAGATGCCTCTGCTTTTTTACATATTGTGAAATATTCTTAAGAACATTAACACTTGGGTTTAAAACGCCAATGCATGATTGCCTGCCTCAGTTCCAAAGTGCATAGGAAATCCCAAACCTAGCATTTCATCCTGAGAAGCCTTTCAGTGAGGGGAAAGAGAAAGGGTTCCCAGCACTGACACAAAGCATAGCACAGGCTAGAATGGCACAGAGGCTCTCCCACCTATCTATTTCAGACCCAATCACTCACCTGACAAGCTGCCAACTAGGCTGTTTCTTGGAAAATTGCTGAAGAATAAAATCTTGGCTTAGTATTTGGAATCACCGCCCTCCCCTACCATGTATCCTGACCCTGGTCTCCTCATAGGGGTCAACCTAGTGTCTCCATTCTGTTATCCTCAATACTCCACAACAGGGGCTTAGTAAGTGAGCCGAATCTGGATGAAGTCTCAGTTCTAACATTACCTGAGGGACTCTGGTGAATTACTTAACCCAAATTTCCAATGCCAGCCCATCTCCCACTTTGGAGTGACACTTCTCTGTGTCCCCAGAAACTGCCCATCAACTTCCAAAGACACACACTGATATAGTTTAGGTATTTGTCCCCTCCAAATTTCATGTCAAAATGTGATCCTCAATGGTGAAGGTGGGGCCTCATGGGAGATGTTTGGGTCATGGGGGTGGATCACTCATGAACAACTTGGTGGCATCCTCATGTGACACACATGCTCCCCCTTCATCTTCTGCCATGATCAGAAGCTCCCTGAAGCCCTCACCTGAAGCAGATGTTGGCACCAGGCTTCTTATACAGCCTGCAGAACCATGAGTCAAATAAACCTCTTTTCTTTATAAATTACCCAGCCTCAGGTATCTTCTTTATAGCAATGTAAATGGATTAAGACACACACCATAGCATGTATCATACAGTGACAATTTACCTCATGGTTCTGAATACTCCTAAAAGCCCCAGAAAAGAAAGGTTTTACACTTGTAAGTCAATCAGGAATGTTAATTAAATGTGTGTGTGTGTGTGTGGATGTGCTTTTCCCTTTTGCTTTGTGAATATTAGTGCAGCTTACCAGACACTAACTTGCCAGTTTGCAGGAAAGACAGGAGCCTAGAGGGCCACAAAAGGCCTAAGTCCTCCCTCTTCCTATCCCCACAAGCTCATGCAAGTTCCCCCATACAGCTGCATGTCATACTGGTAAGGAGAAGAGAGAGGGAGGACCTCTGAATTTATCCAGAAAAATTGGTTTAAACTAAACTATTTAAACCAGAGTAGATAGAGCATTAATAGGAAAGTCAAATGTGCTACCTTATATGTTCTTCACCCCATAGGATTATGAATATATAAAAGCTGTCATGTTAGTTGCCTTCCAAATCCCCTCCTAAGGCTCAAGATGTTAAAGAAAAACCCCTAATATTTAGAATTTAAAATTGCTTCCTTAGTCAAAGTACAAGGTTTCCAACGGTGGAAATTTGGGCACCGAAAGGAGCAGTAAGGAAACATTGTCGAGCTGGGACTTTGTAGAACCTTGGTTCTCAAAGTGTTGTTTGCAGACCAGCATCAGCAGCAACAGCCGAGAGCTTGTTAGAAATGTAGACACTCAGGTCCCACGTGAGTCTTTGTGAACCAGAATCTGCTTTGTAACACAATTTCCAGGTGATGTGTATTCACATTATGTTTCAGAAGTGCTGTCAGTAGAACCCTCTCTTATACCAGGCATGTGGCTTGCCCTCCTCACTTATTAAAAATGCCAGTCAAGGGGGGACCACCACTGATAACATCCAATTTCCTAAAACCACTCAGAAAGTGTTGTTCTCAGGTTTATTACTGGCAAATATCTTAAACATTTGCTGAGAGAAATAAGAGCAGATGCGTACCATTCCATCACACCGGCCATCCTTAATCCTTAGATACATCTGTGCATGTTTCACACTTTCAAACATGCAAATCCCAGAGCTGATTTTATGCACTTTCCAGTAGGATTTTTCAGACTGGTTTCCCACTCCAGTGCAGCTCCCATCAGGCTGGAGACACAGGGCCTGACACAGGCTTGTAGCAAGTAGAACCACAGCACTGTTGAGGAACATTCCCTTCAGAGCAACAAACAGAAGAGAAAGGCAGTAAAAAAACAGGCTCACATTTTGCTAGAGGGAGGCCTATAGAGTCAATTCTCTTTCAAGGGTTGCAGTGATAAGGATCTTATGAGAAGAAGCTTGGTGGCTGAAAATGAGCAAAAGAAATAATTTAACAGCTACACAAAGCTATACAAAACTAAAGGAGGTTGATTTACTTCAATCATTACTTATTGAGAGTATAAGAGGTCAGCATGAGATGCTACAGAGATTTAAGAAAGATATAAAATACAAATATTTCTCTTAAGGAATTTACTCTCATAAACAAATAACTTTAATATTAATATAAAGCACAATAAAAAGAGTGTGCCATAAGAGTACCTGAATTATGGAATGTATGCGATGGATATTATTTAAATGTATGCATGAAGGAAGGAATGAAAAAGACATCAACCACAACTAAGGTATATTTAAGTAAATCATATGTAATTGTTAATTTAAGAGGAAGATATAAAAGACTCATGAAAGTTAATTAGAAATACACTAACATGGGTGGGAAGGGTGGGTGAAGGGAGAAAAAAGAAATATACTAATATTGCAAAGAAATGTATAAAAGACAAATATACAAATCACAAAAAATACAAATGGTGAATAAACATAAGCAAAGGTAATCCACACTAGCAATAAAAAAAATATAAGCTAAAATTAGATGTTTATTCCTCCAGAAAGTTGCCAAAGATATTCTCTTTAAGGGCTATACTCGACACCAAGGTTGGTGAGATGGGCACTTTCCTAAATTGCCAAAGGATAGTAAAGAATTTAACTTTACCCAGAGAAGTGTGGCCTTTGCCTTGGCTTCTGAGAGGTAATCTCTGTACCCTTGGAGCATCGCGCCTGACAGATGTGTCTTTGTTTGCTTGGGGACCTTGGGCCAGCCAGACAGTAACCATGTGACTTAGGGTGGGGAGCTGTGGGTCAGAAGGCATCGAGTGTCCTCCTGAGATGCTGGAGACTGAGATCAGCCACATGGACTCCCTACATGATGGAACCCTAATAAAGACTGTGACCACCAGGGCTTAGGTAAGCTTCCCTGGTTGGCAATACTCTCTGCACACTGTCACGCATCAGTGCGGAGAAAGTGTCCTGACTCCGGTGGGGAGAGGACAACTGGATGTTCCATGTTTGGTGCTTTTCCTAGACTCTGCCCTAATGTATCTGTTTTTAAATCTGTATTCTTTCTCTGTTATAAACTGTAATTGAGTAACTATGAGTAAACATCTAATTTTAGCTTCTATTTTTTCTGTTACTAGTATGGATTACCTTTCCTTATGTACAGGCATACCTTGTTTAATTGTGCTTTACTTTATAGTGCTTTGCAGACATTGCGTTTTTTACAAATTGAAGGTTTGTGGGAACCCTACATTGAACAAATCTATCAATGACATTTTTCCTACAGCATGGGTTCACTTCATGTCTCTGTGTCACATTTTGATAAAATTATCACAATATTTCAAGTTTTTCATTATTATTGTATCTGTTATGGTGATCTGTGATCAGTGATCTTTGATGTAAGTATTGTAATTATTTTGGGGGTCCATGAACCATACCCATATAAGATGGTGAACTTGATCAATAAAAGTTGTGTGTGTTCTAACTGCTCCACTAACCAGCTTGCCCTCATCTCTCTCTCTCTCTTTCTCTCTCTCCTCCCTTCTCTCCTTCCCCCCATCTCAGGTCTCTCTATGCCCTAAGACACAACATTATTGAAATTAGGCCAATTAATAACTCTACAATGACCCTTAAGTGTTCAAGTGAAAAGAAATCACATATCTCTCACTTTAAATCAAAAACTAGAAATGATTAAGCTTAATGAGGAGGGCATGTTGAAAGCCAAGAAAGGCTGAAAGCTAGGTCTCTTGTACCAAACGATTAACCAGTTAGTGAATGCAAAGAAAAAGTTATTGAAGAAAATTAAAAGTTCTATTCTAGTGAACACACAAATAATAATATTATTGCTGATACGGACAGAGTTTTAGTGGTCTGGATAGAAAATCAAACCAGCCACAATATTCCTTAAGCCAAAACCTAATTTAGGGCCTTGCTCTCTTTAATTTTATGAATGCTGAGAGAGGTGAGGAAGCTGCAGAAGAAAAGCTGGAAGATAGCAGAGGTTGGTTCATGAGGTTTAAGGAAAGAAACCATCTCACAACATAAAAGTGCAAGATGAAGCAGCAAATGCTGATGTAGAAGCTGCAACGAGTTATCCAAAAGTTGTAGCTAAGATCATTGAGGAAGGTGGCTACACTAAACAACAGATCTGACATGTAGATGAAACAGCTTTACAAGGGAAGAAGATGCCATCTGTGGCAGAGAGAAGTCCATACCTGGCTTCAAAGCTTCAAAGGACAGGCTGACTCTCTTATTAGGGGCTAATGCAGTTGGTGACTTTTACTTGAAGCCAATTTACCATTCTGACAATCCTAGGGCCTTTAAATATTATGCCAAATCTATTCTGCCTGTGCTCTACCAGTGGAATAATAAAGCCCAAAGAACTGCACATCTATTTATGGCATGGTTTAATGAATATTTTAGGCTCATTGTTGAGACTTACTGCTCAGAACAAAACAATTTCTTTCAAAATATTACTGCTTATTGATAATGCACTTAGTTGCCCAAGAGCTGTGGTGGAGATGTTCAAGGAGATTAATGTTGTTTTCATGCCTGCTAACACAACATCCACTCTGCAGCCCGTGGATCAAGGAGTAATTTTGACTTTCAAGTCTTATTATTAAAGAAATATATTTCTTAAAGCTATAGCTACCATAGAGAGTGATTCCTCTGATGGATCTGAGCAAAGTAAATTGAAAACCTTCTGGAGAGATTCACCATTCCAGATGTCATTAAAAACATTCATGATTCACAGAAGGAGGCCAAAATATCCACACGAAGAGGAGTTTGGAAGTTAATTCCAACCCTCATGGATGACTTTGAGGAGTTCAAGACTTGAGTGGAGGAAGTGACTGCAGATGTGGTGGAAATAGCAAGAGAACTAGTATTACAAGTGGAGCCTGAAGATGTGACTGAATTGCTGGAATCTCATGATAAAACTTTAACTGATGAAGAGTTGCTTTTTATGAATAAGCAAAAGTAATTTCTTGAGCTGGAATCTACTGGTGAAGATGTTGTGAACACTGTTAAAATGACAACAAAGGATTTAGAATATTATATAAAGTCAGTTGATAGAGTAACAGCAGGGTTTGAGAGGATTGAAAGAAGTTGTAGTGTGGGTAAGACTCTGTCAAATAGCATTGCATGCTATAGAGAAATCTTTCATGAAATGGAGAATCAATTGCTAGGGAAAACTTCATTGTTGTCTTATTTTAAGAAATTTCCACAGCTACCCCAACCTTCAGTAACCCTGATCAGTCTGCAGCCATCAACATGGAGTCAAGACCCCCACCAGCAAAAAGATTACAACTTGCTGAAGGCTCAGATGATTGTTAGCATTTTTTAGCAATAAAGTATTTTTAAATTGAGATTTGTACATTTTTTAAACATAATGCTTTTGCATACTTAAGACACCACAGTATAGAGTGAACATAACTTTTATATGCACAGGGAAACAAAAAAAAGTTCATGTGACTAGCTTTATTGAGTTATTCACTTTATTGTGGTGGTCTGAAAACAAGCCTGCAATGTCTTTGAGGTATACCTTTATAAAAATATTTTAAAGACAAGAAGATTTTAGTTTGAATCATGATCCACCATTTACTAACTATGCTATACTAGTCAAGATTATTAATTTCCCTGAAAACATTTTCCTTTGCCTTTAAAATATAGATAACATTATCTGTCAGTATTTTTATGACGATTAAATTTAGTTCTGTGTGTGGTGAAGTTCTCAGTAAGTGTCTGGCACAAAACAGTCAATTTCACAAATGATTATTATTATTTTAATATATTATTTTTAAGATAAATTCACAAACACACACTATAAAGAAGCATAAGCATTATGAAATGATCACATGCTATGAGACTGAAAGGATATAAATTCTATGTTAGAAAAGTTAAAGATATAAACATTTGTTTGATTTCCCAATGTAAGCTTCTCTAACTTTTTATTAGGAATTCCCACATCCACAGTCTTAACCTCCAACTTCAATCAGATACAGGAAGTCAATCCTATCACAGCATCACTGCCGCTAAGGCTATGATCTCTGTTGCCTTTCAAAGACTGGGCAAATAGAACGGTAATAGGCACCACTGCCACCTAGCGGGAAGTAGTGGGATTACTGCAGTATGTCTCAATTTGAATATTTTCCTCAATAGGGCAAAAGAAAGTAGGTATTTAGCAATATAAATTTTAATGACTTTCTCCATCTTACCTTGACAAAAATCACAAACTCTTTTGAAAGGTTTGCATAGCCGGCTGATGGTTCATCAGCTATTCTGCCATGACAATCAAAAATAACTGTGTGACCAGGGACTAGTGCTGACTCTAGAAGCGCACAGCGGTTGGGCTGATAAAGCACCCGCAGCTCAGTGGTGGCTCCACCACTAGCCTAAAAGAAAAAAAAAAAAAAACCCTAAATCAGCAAGAGAAAAAAATGTAAAAATTGACATTTTATACACACACACACACGTCTACTTCACTTTATAGAATCCTTGTGCTATTTATAAAACATCACAATTTTGTATTAATAATTCAAGTGTTTTTATTCCCCAGATTTATTTCCAGTGACTTGCTTCAAGGTCTTTCTTCTCTTGATTTCTCAGCACTCATGGCAGAGTGCTGGGTAACAGTAAGTACAGTGGCCAGATAATTTAATGAAATGTTAATATGTATTTTATCACTGTTTATTTCTCATTTTTTCATTTGTGTCCTCCTAATTTAAGACAATTTGGGACTAAAAACTGAAATTAACAAAAATATCAACTCACTCTTAGGTTTTGCTTTCAAAAGACTAAACAAATTAAAGAGGTTATGCTATCGGGAGACATTTGTAAGTTTCAGGCAATGGTTGAGGTTCTACCCCATCCCATATCCCCTCAGTGCCCCAGGGAGGCAGTAGAGCCTAAAGGAGAAGGGCCCGCTGGTGCACCTTAAATGGCTGGGTCCAAGACACTAAGTCTACCAAGCTCAGCGAAGTTCCATTGCCCAAATACTGCAGGGAAACAGAAGAGCTATTCTTCTTCAAGAAACCGTTTGACATTTGATGAGCATGGCACAGTGATCATTGTGGACAAAAGCCATCAAGGCTATCACCAGATATTTTGAGGCCACATACCAGGTAAAATATTCTGTGAAAGAAGATGAGTCTCATAGTCACTAAGATAGAATCTCTCACCAACTTGGTATTAATAGAATAGGAGCTTTAAAGTAGAGAATTTGATTTTAGAAAAATGTAGTAATGAGACATTTCTTCAACTTTTAATTCAACTGAGTAGATTCCATACCCCCTACATTCATATTTATTATGCACTTACTATGACCAGGCTCTGTGCTGATCAGAATGTGCTATGAAGCAGAGTTCAGGATACCTTACTGTAATGTTCAGAGGCAAGGAGAAAAGGCTTCATGATGCAAGTCTGACTGACTAATCACTTAGTATGAATTTCAGACCTATAAATTACACAAGTTTTTTTCCAATAATTTTTACTTTAAGTTAAATAACATGCTACGAGTTAAAATCATTGTGTAATCTTATGTAATGTTACATGAGTAAGCTGTAGCATGAGCGTTAGTGTCAGAGTGCTTGTGTTCAATTTCTGCTTCCACACTTACTAGCTCGTGACTTTGTGCAACTCACTTAATTCTTCTATATTTCATGTTTCTCTTCGATTAAATAGGGATAATAATGAATTCTTTCTTACCATAGATTTAAGGATTAAATATTATAATACATATTAAGCACTTAAAACTGTGTTAAAGTTACACTATGCTGTATCATTTTTCAAAATAAATAACATGCATGCATTTTATAGACAGTTTTACATATTAAAAGCTACTTTTCAAGCTGGGTATGGTGGCTCATGCTTATAGTCCCACCTACTCAGGAGGCTGAGGTGGGAGGATCGCTTGAGGCCAGGTGTTTGAAACAAGCCTGAGCAATATAGCAAGACTCAATTTCTTTAAAAAAAAAAAAAAAAGCTGCTTTTTCAAACCTAAACTAAGCAATACAAAGCATAATTAGGTAAAATTACTGTTTTTTCCCCCAACACTATGCTTCCTATAGGGGCCATTAAGAAGTCAGTCTCCTCTTGAAAGCTCATTAAAATTTTGAACTTTATCAGAGAATCGGTCTACTTGTCTAAATTCCAATTGCTGAAATTTAGGACCATTTATACATCAGAATCTCAAAAATTAGTGAAAGAAAACAGAATAATGGAAAAAAGTACAAACACAAGCCAAAAGAAAATATAATTTGATAATCTTACAAAATATTTTATGCAAAAACATATTATATATGGACACAATACTATTGATATATAGCCAAGAGAAAATTTGCATACCATTCCAGTGACAAAGCCATTGTCAAGAGCAAGAGAAAGGTGCCTCATTTCACGACTTTGGAAAATGCATATATTTCCTTTGTTGAAAATAACATCAAAGAGACCTGGAAAACATTTTTTAAGTATTAGCAAGTAATTTGTGCTTTTAAAACTTTTTTTCTTATACAATTATATACTGAAATGTCCTAATTATATTTTATGATGTCTCTCAATAAAATGTGTTCAGTCAAAAGTAAAATGCCTTCCCACAGTAAGTTCAGTTTGTGAAAATTCATAATATGTGTTCTTTTTCCACTTATGTATAATACATTTGAATAACATAATCTTAAAAATAGGTGATTCCTTGAGCTATGACTTATTTCCTGATGAGTTGCTGAGATTTGTCTCTGTGTTGTATATACATGAGTGTGTGTGTTGTGTATAAACACATCTATATATATACATTAATAATATACAAATATCGTAAATTATATAGTATAAAATATGTAATGTAAATTACCTAATGTCTTTATAATGATTTCATGGTACACAAAGTTACATTTTCTAAAATGAACCAATCCTTACTTTCTTACCATTGTCAACATAGTCCATTGTGTATTCACTCAAAACTTTGAGCCTAGTCAATATATACCAAATGAAGAAGGATTACGGTAGTTATTGGGTAATTTAGATTTCCAAATCACAATTTTAACATGGAATTATTAATACATTTGGTTGAATTACCCACTTCATTATATGTGTATATTTGCCTAGCATTAGTAAATGCAATTTAATTCTATCTTTGTATTTTTATTCCAATTAACCACATGGGCAAACACTTTTAGTTAAGAACAAGGTCTGATGCAGAGGTTAACTACAGAACTCCAAATTTTAAAAGGATTTCACTATATATTTAAATGATCATATATTCATTTAAAATCATATTTCTAAAAATGAAAGGCTTAGTTCAATAGACCACTCCAAATGGAAAGCTTTTTGCTTAATCTCTGTTTTTGTCTATCTAATAAAATGCATCTTAATGGTTAAGAAATAAGGACCTTCATAAGATTATATGCTGTGTCGATGAGGACTTACAGATATACGGGGGGCTACAGTGTTCTTGAAATAAGGAAAGAACCAAGAAGCAGGAATTCTGACTTTGAGTCTGACAGTGAGTCATTAGACAACCTTGGAAAAAGCACTTTGCATCTCTCTGTGTACATTTCCTCATCAATAAAATCAAGACAAGAATTCTCAAAGGAATTCTTGGACAAGAACCAGGCAGAGAAAAGAATTACAGCTTATCATCACCAGATATTCATCAGAAATAGGGCTATAAACTGTACAGATCAATCAGTAGCTATGATCTAAGAGGGGAATCTGAATTCCATTAGTACTAAGTAAATAGGTAAGGAGACCAAAGAAAATCCACACAGGAGGCAAGTTTTGGAATTGGCTGTATTTTTCTATATTCAAAGGAAATTATAGAATAACCAGCACAAGAACATTTTTTTTAAGATGCAGCAAAAGGGAAAAGAGATTATTACCCCTTCAGCATACTATATAAATTATTTACTAAAGAAGCAATAAGAAAAATTCAGAGGCCAGGCACAGTGGTTCGTGCCTGTAATCCAGCACTTTGTGAGGCCGAGACAGGAGGATCGCTTGAAACCAGGAGTTCAAGACCAGCCTGGGCAACACAGCGAGATCCTGTCTCAAAAAAAAAAAAAGAGAGAGAAAGAAAGAAAATTCAGAAAAATTTGTCTAGAAAACCCTAAGAAGATTCAAAAAGCTTATGTCCTGTAAAACAATTCTCTTTAAATTTTCACTTCACTTTAATTGAAATTGAAACTGGAAATTTAAAGGATGTATTAGAGGTATGGTGACTGTATGATTTACTGTACAACCAGGAAATTATTGAGAGTGAAAGGGAATGCCAAGGAGATGGAAAACTGAGTCACAAACAGAAGTGATCATACTAGGGTGTACGGCCCCTTTAACTAAAGTTATGCTTTATGCAAGAAAAAGACCTTAGTCTTACTTTTAAAAATTAAAGACCATGTGTGCATCTGTATGTTCCAAGTATACATACAAGTTTCAAGTATATTTTCATTATTAGTTCTACTTTAATGGCAGGAATGTAGTGAGTTTGAGACTCATGCACCACTGATATAACTTCTGGAAAAAGATGTGACAATATGTATAAAAAGACTTAAAATCTTCTTTATCTTCAACCTAGTAATTCTATTTTTCAGGAATTTTTGCTAAGAAAATAATGTGATAAAAACATCAAAGATGATGGAACATATAGGTATGTTTGTCAAAACAGAGAGCATCATATCCCTTGGCAACTCTACACAATGCCGTGTACACAGTAGTCCCCGCTTATCTGTGGTTTTGCCTTCCGCAGTTTCAGTTTTCTGTAGTCAACTGCAGTCTGAAACATAATATTTTGAGAGAGAAAGAGAGCGATCACATTCACAAACCTTTTATTACAGTATGTTGCTATACTTGTTCTATTTTATTATTTATTATTTTTGTTAATCTCTTCCTATGTCTAATTTTTAAATGAAACTTTATCATAGGTAAGTATGTACAGAAAAACCTAGTATGTATAGGGTTCCATACTATCTGTGGTTTCAGGAATCCACTAGGGGTCTTGAAATGTGTCCCTCGTCAATAAGGGGGGACTGCTGTGTAATTATAATGCCTTTGAGAATATGTAATGCTATGGAAAAATACTCATGTAATAATATTAAGTAGCAAAATTAAAACTTTATGTTGAATATTCTGCTTAGTCAACTGTATTTTAAAGATTATATATATACAATATGTATATTTCATATAATACTGTATATGTTTACATATTTGTATATATGCAAGACTATTAGAAAAATGCAACAAATTTACTGGTTCCCTCTAAACCCATTATCTAGGATTTAGAGGGAATTTAAGTTTTCATATTTATGCTGTAATGTATTCCCCAAATATTTTACCATGAATATTATTAATTTCTTATAATTAGGGAGAAAAGTTATATCAAATTGAAAGTAAAAGTTTCTAGACTTTTAAAAGAGATAAATAATTTCAAACTATGGAACAGAAAAATAAAGGCCTATATAGGAAAAGAAATAGATCTTCATAACAAAAGAGAGAAAGCAAAAGAAACAAAAATGCATAATACAAAAATGTCCTAAGTTAGATCCAAACATATGCCCTTTGACTATAAATGATTATAAACTCCCTACCAAGGCAAAAGATATTCATAATTAGCTTTTATTTTTTTAATCTAAACATATTACAATTTTTTACAAGAATACTCAGAATTAACAATGCATATATATGCACCGGACTCACATAAACAACAGGAAAACAGATATGCAATATTAATATCAGTTAGGTAGAATTAAAGGCACACAGTATTGAGACTCAGAAAGCCTTAACAGTGGGAAAATAAATGAAGTAATATTTATGAATCTTTATACATCAGATTTTAGCATCAAACATATAAAGCAAGACCATTAGAAATAGATATAAAATGGTAATAAAAAATTTTAACACAAAACTCTATTTGGGCAGAATAAAAATGAACGAGAACAAAGTGGTTAAGCTAACATAGTAGTTAAGGTCATAGATTCTGGTGATAGGCCACGAGGGTTTGAATACTGGTTCCACAACCTGATAGGAAAGGGATCTAAATCTCCACTGGCCTCAGTTTTCTCATATGTAAAGTGATATTAGTATATAACTTATTAGAATATTGTGAAGATTAAATGAATTAATATTAGTAAAGAACTAAGAATAGTGCCTGGCATATCCAAAATGGTATATATTTAATGTTTGCTATATCAAAATAAAAGTATATAACTTAAATTACATACACATATACTTCATATACACACATTTATAATTTTATTCTCTATAAATAGAACATGTATCTTCAGAATTTAGGGAACATTTAAAAAAACATACTTTACAATATACCACTTAACTAAAGCCAAAAAAAAGCAAATTTTACAGAATAGGCAAGATTCTCTGAATATAATGCAAATAAGGCATCAACACAACTAAGTTTAAAAGAAACAACAAAGAAAATAAGAAAAATATTAAAAACACTTTCCCAAATAACTCTGAGCCAAATGAAGCCAAAGTTACAACGAGAAGTAAACGCATAATTTAAAATCAGTGATTTTCAACTAAAAGGAGTACTCTAGAAGAGCATATCTGAATACAAGGACAGATTTTTTTTTTCAAATTACACATATCCACATATATCTCCCCCCCGGACTGATATTTATCACCCTAGAGTATGACTGAGCATAACTGCACTAAACAGCAACTGTAATTGACAGTACTCTTTTATATCCTTCAGAGGTGTTTGGATGTCTTAAAAAAAGCTGATACCTATTGCCTCAATTGCTTTCAATTAAAGTTTCAGGCTCAGGTTGTTCTACGCACAAGCTCTAACTTTGAAGAACCACATACTTCTTGTGCTCAATACACTATGAAAGAACAGCAGACAATGGTACAAAAGGCCTCAATGCATTTCCTGAAATTAGAATAAGCTGAAATAAGTTGAAAAGACTCCTTCTCTCTCCAGAATATGGGTAGAGCTACATAAATCTCATTGGAATGTAAACTCCAAGCGGATAGAAATATTATTTGTTTTAATTACTATAATATCCCCTGCATCTAGAACACTATCTGGTACATGTTAAGTATTTAAATGTGTATGTGTGTACATATGCATTTAACAAATCTCTTTCATGAACAAGTTTATAATTTCTTAAAAAAAAAAAAAGCTAAAACCCTCATTTATACTATGAAGAGATATCCATTGTAAATAAGTAGGTTTTACAGGAATGGAAAGATTATTTAGTTTTAAGAAAATGTTTGTTTAAGCAACATAAATTAACTATAAATCTAATATGAAAAACAGCATTATAAATCCAGTAGATGCCAAAGAAAAATTTTTAAAAATTTAACATTCATTTCTCATTTTAAAGTCATTTTTAAAGGCATTCTTCATAAATTAGATTACTTTCTTATCACCCCAAAGAATAAGTATTTAAAAATAAATAATCACGCTTTTTGGTGGAAGACGGTGGACTAGAAGCAGCCCGCGAGCACTCCACTCTCAAGGAAAGGAGTGTAAATTGCAAGCAGATGCCTACCTAGGGATAGCTCTTCTCGGAAAGAACATTGAAATCACAGAGAAGCAATGTGGGACGCTCGGAATGACAAAGAAGGTGATCAGGCGACATATTCAGTAAGATCGAAGAGATCTGTGAGAAGGCATCTACACGCGGGGATGATCAGGATAGAGTGCTAGGGTGCCATGCTCACTCAGCAGGCACTGTGGCCAAGTTGTAAGAAGGCACCCTCCGGCACCACAGGCTTCTGTCTGGATGGACTGCCTAGAGCCTGTGCAGAGCCACTGCACCAGAACACAGGCACAGTAAGGATGCGGTGGCAGCAGATGCCGGATTTCTGCAGCTGACACCATCCTGTGCTCTCAGGTGAATGGCGCCAGTCTACACTGGACTCAGCTTTGCAGCCTTCACATCACCTCCACTGGGCAGGGGAGGGAGCAGATTGAGCAGAGGCTCCTCTGAGCCATACCCTGTGACTGGAACCCAAGCAGCCCTCCCCTTCAGTGCAGCAGGATCTCAGCAGAGGAATTGCCTTGGGCGCTTCAGTCCCTGACCTGTGAAGCTTTGGGTGACTGCTTCAGTGGGACCTGGGAAGGTAGGGAGAAGTCCACAGTCCCTGGGCCCCTGGAACCAACCCCAACCCATGTGACTTGGCATCCACATCCTCAGCCAGCAAAATAGCCTGCCGCCTGTATAGACCTGTCTCCATCACCCAAGTCAGAACAGCCCACAACCTCTGTGGCCCTGTCCCCATGCCCCAGGTAAAATTAGCCAGCTGTCTGTGTGGCCCTGCCCACATGGCTCTGCTTCCAGCTCTGAGACCCTGCTTCTGGCTCTTTCCCAGTCCCAGCTCTGAAATGCTTGCGCTAGAGTCTGAGGCTTCACCCCTATGGTCCCACAGCTCCTGCCAGACACCAGACATTGCCCCTGCAATTCCAGCGCTGCACCTGGACCCTAAGAGCCCACCCCTGAATCTCCACAACTGCCGCAGGGCCTGTGGAACTGCCCCAAGGTTGACATGCTACCAGGAACTCTTCCAGCCTCAAGCCCACAAAACACCTGGACCTGGTTTGACCAAGTGCCGACAACTCAGGAACAAACAACCACTGCCTAGATAGCTTCATCCAGCTGCACTGTCACCTTTGCAAGGAGATTCCAGGCAGAGCAATCCCCACAATGTCAGCCTCCAAGGAGAAGGTCTCACCCAGCCCCCAATTTGAACGTCATACAACGACCTGGAAAACCACTCAACACCCCGCATAAAGATCATCCAGCACAGGCTTGAATTGGGGAAATCAGGTGAACAGGACAAATCACAGCAGCTGCACTATGGGCTTTTAGTGTGCACACCACTCCCTTACCACAGCAACATTTAAGAGTAGGAAAAAAGGACCATCTAGGGACCTCCTATTCTTCAAATTAAACAGGAGAGTTCCCAGCAAAGAATATGTGCCCTGCCAACCTATTAACCCTGAGACAAGAAAAGAGATTGGCAACATGAAAAAACAAAACAGTTCAACATCCCCAAGAGATCAAAATGCGGCTACAGTAGTGTACTCCAACAACAAGGAAATTACCAAAATGACAGAAATTAAATTCAGAATATGGATGACAAATAAGATGAATGTAATTGAAGAGAAAGTAAAAAAAAAAAAAAAACCAACAAAAAGAAGCCAAAAAAATATTTCAGGAAATTAATGAAAAAGTCACTAAAGAGCTAGACAACATAAGGAAGAATATAATAGAACTTAAAGAAAAGAAAAAGTCATTTAGGGAATTTCAAAACACAGCAGAAAGCATCAGCAACAGGCTAAATCAAGGAGAAGAAAGAATCTCAGAGCTTAAAGACAAGGCAAAGTGAACTAACATATATATGAATTGTGGGTAATCCCTAGGAACAAGGAGAAAGAGCTAAAGCATGGAAAATCTAATCAAGGAACTTATTGAGGAAAACTTTGCTGGTATTGTCAAAGATCCAGACATCAAGATACAAGATGGTCATCGAATACTGGGAAGATTCAAAGCAAATAGGACATCTCCAAGACACACAGTAAACAACTTGGCTAAACTCAAAATGAAAGAGCAGGAAATAAGGAACACTGGCCGGGTGCGGTGGCTCACGCCTATAATCCTAGCACTCTGGGAGGCCGAGGCGGGTGGATTGCTCAAGGTCAGGAGTTCGAGACCAGCCTGAGCAAGAGCGACCCCATCTCTACTAAAAAATAGAAAGAAATTATCTGGACAACTAAAAATATATATATAGAAAAAATTAGCCGGGCATGGTGGCGCATGCCTGTAGTCCCAGCTACTCGGGAGGCTGAGGCAGGAGGATCACTTGAGCCCAGGAGTTTGAGGTTGCTGTGAGCAAGGCTGACGCCATGGCACTCACTCTAGCCAGGGCAACAGAGCCACACTCTGTCTCAAAAAATAAAAATAAAAAAAAATAAAAGTGGATGTAAAAGCCCCTCAAGAGCTGTAAAGTGCCATACAGACACGAATATTCTTTCCTTCATTGCTGTGA
>CAUYSK010108169.1:0-19806 GCA_963575035.1 Avahi laniger
TGAGGAGACATAGGAAGACTCATACACTGCTGGTGGGACTGCAAACTAGTGCAACCTCTGTGGAAAGCAATATGGAGATACCTTAAAGAGATACAAGTAGATCTACCATTTGATCCAGCAATCCCATTACTGGGCATCTACTCAAAAGAACAAAAGACATTCTAAACCACTTTTTTTTTAAATACTTTAGATTTTAGCATATAATTTATAACATAATTATTGAGCCTCTGAAAATTATTCTTCTTTCCATAAGTATATAATAAGAAAACTGTAGAAAGTTAGTAACTGCCACAAGCGAATGCCAGGCGGTGGCACGTGTCAATTTTCCACAGAGTCCTGTTTTGCAGGATGTCTGACTGCACTGCTTGGGGTCTCTGCTCACACTTCCTGGAATCAATCGCGGCAGATTTTAGTCCAGAGGTCGCTTTTGCCCATATTTCTTTGTAAACTTTTCAGCATTCTTACAGAATTTTTTACGGTCCTTAGAGTATTCTTCAGCTAGGTCAGCCCGGAGGGGCTGCTCAGGCTGGGGGTCGTTCACCAGTGCTGTGAAGGACTGAATTACTTGGTCAGTTTTGGTTGTTGGCTTCCAGTTTTCAGCACTAATTACTGGCAGACAGACCTGCCCCTTTTCATCGATGTTCAGGTGGTAGATCTTAGTTTTAAATGTGATCTTTGGTGGTTTGAATGGGTACTCTGCTGGAAAGTTGATTTCGATTCTGAAGGCCCCCTTATCATACGGAGGATTGTCAGGAACAATAAGTTTATTGTTCCTGACAGGTCAATAAATTAGCTTCATCAACCTGGATGTTATGCAAGTTTTTCATTCCACATTTGCGGATTTCTTCAAGCTCCTTCATCAGCCTCCTGCTGGCCGCCATCTTGGATTTGGTGCTGCTCCAAAACTTTTTTTAGTTAGTATTTTTTTAACCTCCTAAGAGTTGCACATCCAAAGAGACCCAAAACTTTGAGAACTGCTGCTCAGTGAGCTAAAAGTTTCCTTGTTGCTTGTAGTTGTGCACTCAAATTCTAAGCCAAGTTCATGTACCAAAGGGATTATATAAGAAAACAAAAGAGTAGTCAATTTTGGAGAAAGACATAACCGAGAGGGGAGGAGCTGTCCCAGTGCCCTTGCCTATATTGAGATAGGGCAGTGCTGGAACTGGAAGATTCCATGTGGGGTACTATTGTTTCCAGTGGGTTTCTGGGAATCACTGGTGGGGCCACTGCACTTGGCCCCCGCAACAGAAAGATCAGTAATTTGGAAAGCTATCTCTAATTGTTGCTCTCCCTTTATAGACAATATTCTACTTCCAGAGGAGCCTGGATGGCTTCCTCTGCAGGAAAAAAAAAAAAAAAGAAAAGAAAGGAAAGAAAGAAAGAAACACACCATTTCACTAATTTGACTTTTACCAAAATAATGATTTATAGTACATCCAGGTATTTACAGAAAAGATCATTTTTAGAAGAATGAGGTGGTTGTGATGTAGCTTAGGTGAAATCCATACTGAAGAATCCTTTTCAATTTCATTTGCTGGCCGTAGTGTCAAGTTAATCTTCAAAAAGCATACTCCTAAAAGGGGAAAGAACAATTGATGACTTAATTTCTAAATTTAAAAACTGTCATGTAAATGAATCACAATGAAACAGTCTAGTTTTTAAATGAAGTCCCCATCAGCAGCAGCCTGGCCTCCCTCCCTGCTGGCAAGTGGCTCCCGCTCCAGGCAGACGCCCTGATCCCGTCATTCAGATGCCGAAACGTTAGGGCGAGCGCACACCTTGGCTTCATAAAAAACATCATTCTGATTTAAGAGCTGAACTAGATCTGGAGGATCTGTTAGTGAATTAACTGTACCAATGCCCAGACTAAGGAAAATGTAAATCGATGCCCTTGCCCTTGGGGATGTGTTTAAATAACCCAGAGGCAAAAGAGTTCTTTTGTAATATTATGGTGTATGTGTGTGTGTGTGTGTTTCCACTTGCCACCCCTACCGTGTCCCTGATACCCTGACAGTTTCCACCCTTTATTGACTTAGCTCCCTTCTTTCTCTTCTCTTTGTTTTTATCATTTTTCTTTAACTCCTTCCACTTCTTTCTTACTAAGTCAGAGCCCCCATAATACCTCTTACATTTTCCCGTTGCCAGGGACTATCCCAGCAGTCCCGTCCACCCATACACCTAGTCCTCTCCTGCCTGGCCACTCTTGTGTCTTCCTGACACCAGCGCCTGGCTCTGCCCTGCTGATCCAGGGGACCATTCTTATGGGCACAGCTGCCATCAGGTTGGCCTATCCAGCCCTGCATTTTCTCATCTGTCCCTTTTATTTTGAGTCATAAAAAAAACTGGAAATGCTGTTTAAAAACAAAACAACTTGTTTACATTTTCAGTATTTTTCTAATACGTTTGTGAAGTAATTCATCTACTGCCTTATGATTAGCTTTAAACATCTTCCTGATGTTAAGGAAATAGGATAACAGTATGTGAAAATAAAACTATTTGCTCTCTGTTCATTCATTGTTTTTTTTTAAAGACAGGGTATAGTTCTGTTGCTCAGCCTGGAGTGCAGTGGTGTGATCATAGCTCACAGCAAACTCAAACTCCTGGGCTCAAGGGATCCCCCTGCCTCAGCCTCCCGAGTAGCTGGGACTACAAGCATGTGCCACTACACCTGGCTAATTTTTCTATTTTTAGTAGAGATGGGGTCTCGCTTTTGCTCAGGCTGGTCTCGAACTCCTGAGCTCAAGTAATCCGCCTGCCTCAGCCTTCCAGAGTGCTAGGATTACAGGCGTGAGCCACCGCACCCAGCCAGCATGTCTTGAATAATCATTTTTCTGAAGAAAATACACTCTTGCTTTAGTGAATTGCAGTAGTTTTATTCTCAGAGATAATTCTAATTGGTCATTTTTAAATTAGTTTTCAGTAGCAATTTTCAGAGATTCTAATTTGAATGAAATAGAATTGGAAGAAATTCAAAGCTTCACTTGAAAGTAATGTTCAGATTTTATGCCATTCTCTTTGTGCTCTTTAGTGAGTAAGAATATGAAACTGCATGTGAAACCCGGTGCTGTCTGCTGCTGGGGTGTGTGGTGGGTGCTAGGCACACTGCTCAGCCCTGACCTTCATAATGGAAGCTGTCATGCAAGAAATTCGGTTCCCTGAAGGCCCTCGCCTTGCCCGATTTTACAGCCCCTCCTTCTGGCAGCCCTAATCCAATGGCTGTTGATGTGGGTAGTAGAAAGGCCTGGCCCCCCTCCCTCAATTCAGGATGTGTCTAAGGAGCCATCCCAGCTCCAGAGCTCCCTGGAGGATGGGCTGAGGCCGTGGCCACAACTGCATCACAGTCTAGCCTCGCCCCTGCCCAGTCCAGCCCCCTTACCCCAATGCAAGTGTTCCCAAGAGCCCTCCCAATAAACCTCCTGCACGTAAATATCCAGCTCAGAGTCACCTTCCCAGGGGACCCAGCCTGAGACGGGCTGTTTTTAAGAGTCTATTGTCATTTCAGAGATTTTTCGAGGCAAGACTTTCAATCCTCTATTTGAAAACCTTGCCTTACAGTTAGTTACTTCATATGAAGCCAGAATTAGCTGGAACCTTCTTTAATGAAAAGCTGCCCCAAACATGCCTACACCACCCCCCTTCTTCCTCCAGGCCTGAGCTAAACCACCACTACAAAGCCTCTAGAATAAAAACACTTTCAGGCCACCTCTTTACCAGGAAAGGCTGAACTTGCAGGCAAAATCAGAAAATCAGTTGTGCCTTTCAGGAAGGTCCCAGACTACCCACACTCCAAAGAAACAACAATAATCATACACAATGTTGGATACAATTCCAAGAGGATAATGAACTCCCTAAAAGGCCCCCTTAAATTATATAGTGAAGGTCATAAGAACTCATCGTCTCCAATCAGTTGTCCCAGCATAAGAAATAAAGAGAAGAAGGTTTTAAAAAAGAAAGAAAAGAAAACAGAACAATACATCAAAAATGTCTTAATTTTTCTCTAGATGATTTCATCAACAGGTTTTAAATAACCAAATGTCAGATTCAACTTACGTTTTCCACAGTCATATTTGCTGTATTTGAACTTGTCCTTTTAAGATATTTCCTCCTGGTACAATAGACGCTGACAAGGGTGACGACCAGCATCAGAACGAACACAGCAACAGTAGAAGAAACAGCGATGATGATGGTGTCCCTGGTGGAACCTCTCTTTTCACACCTTTCTCCCATGTACCACCAGTCGTCCCCCGACGGGCACCTACACGTCGCAAACATGACTCGGTTATGAGTCGATATCTAGCTCTGGAAATCCTCACCGTCAAAGGTGCTGACCACCTTTAGTCTATTCAGTCACCAATAGGTCATTGACACATGAAACTATTTTGCCCACTCTGGGCTGGACAGAGACCAGCACCAGGAACACAGGCAGGAACCATGAAAAAGAGAAATGAAATTAGTCCTAATCTGATACTGAAACAGCAGCTCCAAGGTAGGACAGGCAAGTAGCATAGGTAATGGAGAAAGTTTAGTTCTCAGTGTCCCACCTTCAGCTTTGACCTTGGCCAAGGGCTTCTCACGAAGTCACCATCTTCATCTAGGAAATGGAAGCCACCACCCTCGTGGGAATTTAATAAGATAGGTAACTTGTGAGGACTTTTTCAGGCAATTAGGATGTATTGTGCTATTTTTTCATAAATAATTTCAGTGTTTTTTTTTTAATTATTATTTTAAAAGATGGGGTCTTGTTTTTGCTCAGGCTGGTCCTGAACTTCTGACCTCAAGGAATCCTCCCACCTCAGCCTCCCAGAGTGCTAGGATTACAGGCATTAGCCACTGCTCCTGGCCCTGATTTCATTGTTACATGGCTATCCAAAGTCCCAAATGAAAGGCAAAAAAAATAAATATTCTGTGAATGGCTTTGAGACGAGAAGCAATGGATTTCATTCATATGAACTATCAGTATTTAATCCTATGTTGGGGGAATAAAATTTCGAATAAAAGAATGGGGGAGGATCTCTTTCCAGTGATCCTTACATGCATTCAGCTTTGTCATCTCGAACAGCACAGATGCCATCATTCTCACAGGTGAGTTCCAAGCACAGGTCTTTGATGCTAGAGGTTGGTGAGGCTGGTGTCGACTCGTCTGGTGTAGAATTGAGGTGAGATATGTCTAGGAGGATGGGGAGAGAATGTGAATGAAAATCAACTTTTGCTCTAACAATCATTTGATCTTTAAGTTTCAAAATAGATGATGTTCAGGTTTTAGGCTTGTGATAAATTCAGGTAATCTTGAAGCATAGTCCAGCAATGTTCATAGGCAGCGAAATGAGAACTGGGCTGGCCTGCTGGGGCTACAACTTGACCACATGTCGGCCTGGGCTGTGGAAGCTCAAAAGGGTACAAACCCTTGATACCAACCCTCAAGGGACAGATAAGAAAATCAAAGCTCAGAAATGTAAAGCAATTGATGGTTTTGTGCAAGGTCACAATTCTCTTGCATGGTGGTGCAAGTTGGTAGATATTTGGAGCAAGACACCGGAAATCCAGAGTTCTGTTCTTTGCAGTGTTTTTGTTGCATCTAGTCCAAATAGGGTCAATGAGAATTGATGAAAGTATGACTTTTTCTTTGATACATACAATATTTTCTCTCTTGATAAAAGTTATTCCTGAATAATTTTTTCCAAGTATCATCTAGATTTACTCTAATGAACATTGGAGTCAAAATTTTGTGGGTTTTAAGTGCACCACCTTTCATCACAAACTAGATTCTGATTTACTGAGAAGCAAGTGAGTCTTTAATAGAAAATAAGTTATTCTACCATATGAAACATGGAAACCACCAGAATTTCTGGAAAATTTATTTATTGGCTGTCAGAGGCAAAAATTTTAAAAGACAATAGGTTAATGTTGTTACTGCCAAACTATATATGTGTATCTGCATTTGAAACGATGATAAGACATTCTGATTCCAGTTTAATTTCATGTACTCGTATGATATTTTTATTTCTGGAACCCTAGAGTATAATGCTAGGGTATAATATTAATAACTATATTTTAATTTATTTCTATAGAAGGTTTCCAGCCTAAGGGTTTCTACTATTGCTTCGTGTGGTGGTAATTAAATTCTTTATCCTGGAACCCTCACTGTTTCAAATTAAATTATTTTCAGATTGTTAATAATTCATACCCCCTCAAAACCACTCATGCTCATTTCCTCCCACATCTCTATGTAATATATTTGAAAATGAAACCCAAAAGAACACAGTAAATAATGGCCACCACAGAAAACTTGCTGATATAAAACTATTTTTATTGACATACCTTCCACTGTCAGGAGAAGATAAACATCATTTCCTTTTATAAAATCTCTGCTTTTCAGCCTCTCATGGGTTATAAAGGCACTGGTTCCATAGCCTCTACTTCTTCTAAACTGGGTTCCATTAGGGAAAAAAGCCACATTTCCCACTTTGGAAGGCCTGTCCCAAAAATAGTTTCCATCATCTGAAAAAGCAATTTATATTAATGGATTGTGTTTAGGCTCATCATAGCTTTTGGTGGTACAAAAGAACAGGAAATGTGAAACACAATTAGGATGGAGCTCAAAATAATTAAATGATGCTATTGACCTGTGATGTATTCCCTGGCAAATTACTGGTGCTTGTTCATTTAGACTGTCCTAAAGGAAAGGAGATTGCCTGACAGGGAGGACCACACTCTGGACTATGAGTGGAAAGGTATATAGAGTTTCCTAGGTGGGAATATCACACCTATACTTATTGGCCAGTATAGAAACCCTTCTGTCTATTAGAATCATTCCTTAGTGAGCTTCTAAGTTAAAGACAGTCCATTTAACCAAGTTAAAGCAATATGTTGCTGAGAGAGTTTTTAACATTAGCATAGAACTAGTCATCTCATTAATTGAATTATTCACCTAACAGAGCAAAATCTTTCAGGAGAAGACAGCAAGAAGCACTGCTTCTGGGAAAAGGTAATGACTCACCCAACCTGAACCATTTTTAATGTCATTCAGGGAGAAACATTTTGGAAAAAAAGTGAAGAAATTCTGACTGTTGGGTCCCTACAATTCCATTGATGTATACTGTTTTTTTCCTATCGGATTAAATTGATTTTTTCCTGTATAGCTTTGGTCAATCCTTTTCATATATAGTATTCAAATTTGGCAATAATATTCAGCTTGCTGTAATTCCATTTTTTCTTTTATTAGGGTCCCAGAGGCAAAGGATTATTAAAAGTAGAAGTATGGAGATTGCTTTCTGTGTGCTCCTTCTTTTTGAGACTGGAAAGACAGGGAATGTTGTCACCATTAGCAAGTCCTCCAGAAGTTTTCAGTAAGAATTTATAATCCATTCCCATCCCCTTCCCACCAACTCTCCAGTGTACCTGCTCCCCATTTTCCTTCTGATCAAAAACCACCCCCTTCCCAAGAGCTGAATTGTTTTCCACAATCCCAGTGGTGTGACCGAAGAAGCACGGATTAAGAAAACTCGGAACAAATCCTCGAAACAAATCTGTGGAATTGTGATTACAGTTTGGGACTCCAAGAGATTATCTGCTCAAGGTCATATAGCTAATGAGAAGCACACACCTTGGATTTGAACCCAGGCATGTCAGGCTCTGAAACCAACACTCCTTGCATGAAAGTGGAAATTTGGGGATGGTTACCAATTCTCAGGAATGCAGTCAATATCTTCTCTGTTTCTTGGAGTCCTTGCTGATGTCCCTAACAGGCTACCGTCTGGGAGACTCTCTCCACGATTGTTGAACGCTTTCCTTTAAATTTCTGTTCGTAAGATTTGGGGTTTATAATTCCCTAGGTAACTGTGCAATCTTTTGTTCCCCAAACCGTCTGTCCCTCCCAGAGCAATGATCATGTATTAGCAATAAAGAAAATGAGTCACAAACCGGTGGTCATGAATGGGTCTGTAGTTATACTCCGCTGGTTGGACATACGCTGTCGAATGTCAGGATTTTGATCCAAGAGTGTCATCGTGGCTTGTTGCCAAGGACATGGCCACTGTAATTGATCATCATTGGCTCCAGAGATCAAGTGGAAATATATCCCTACATTAGTCAAATCGCTTAGAGTCAACTGAATCTGAAAGGCATAACCTTTAGAAGAATAAAATGGAGGGCTATATAGAGTTCCATTTGGGCCGTCAATGAGCTGTGTGAAATTTCTTATATGCCAGACATGATGAGGGCACCATGTTTCTGAAAGATTGATATCATCTATGGACAGACCAGCCAATGATGCACCAGAGCCTTTGTGTCCTTCAAACACCACTCTAAACTTGTTGGTCACTTTCAGTGCAACGTGGTGAAGTTGCCAGCTCCCAATGGGTATTTCTGAAAAAGAGTTATTAATATTTCAAAGAAGGCAAAGAACTATGAATCTATGCACATCAACATTAGAGTTCTAACCTTCATGGACAAATGATCATCTAAGTACTGATTCCTGCAGGTCAGAGGTGTGGTTTTCTCACACCTCCAGCCCAGGCTCCTTTACTTCATGGTAGTTCTGTGGAGTCAGACTGCTAGTTGAATGTTTATCTAGATGTTTCTCAAATAGGTCACCCTTTCCTAGAGATGGGTGAACAAACAACATCTACCTCATGAGTGCCCCATGTCCTACTTCTGAGGACCTGCCACTTTTTATTTTTTTAAGGAGACAGGGACTTGCTCTGTCACCCAGGCTGGAGTGCAGTCTCAAAGTGAAGCCTCAAACTCCTAGGTTGCTTCCACCTCAGCCTCCTGAGTTACCTGCCATTCCATATTAGTTAAATGATCGAGCAAGCTCAATATTCTAATACCTGTACCCAAGATTCTTGTGATACTCAGGCAAAACCTTCTTTAATATATTTATAGTTTGGAATAATTCTTTCCCATGCAAAGTTTTCAATCAACTTTTTGGCAGTATTAAACAAGAATCCACCAAACCTTAGAAAGCTTACATCCTACATTTATGCCTTAGATCACTTAACAGTGACTCAGCATTATTTATCTGACATTGGTACCCCTTCTCTCTCCACAACCTGCACTTCCTCCTCAACCATTACCCCATATCCCCAGCCAGCAGCACACGCATGCCATTCTGTCTTGTGTTCTTATATCGCCTACTCAGATAAGCAGTATACTAAAAAATCTTCATAAGCCCCAGATAGGCAACAGCTGAGGAATTCATGTCAAACTAGTAGTTAACACAATGACTTAAAATGTAAATACATTGGTACTTAATAGGAAATACAGCTGCTTGAAAATATGTTACAAATATCCAAATTACAGAACATGCTATTGTCCGTGGATGGACTCAGTATTAAACAAAAGCCTTTCACGAGAGCTTCCACTGCATCGCTATCAGTATTATCAGTTGAAATTCTGGTCTCCTAAGCAAGCTTCCTACGTGCCTTTTGCATTGTTGTCTATCAATGATACACCCATAGATTGATAATGGAAAGGATCCCCCTTCCAAGCCTGGACAATTATATACACATTATATATTATATATATTATATTATATTAATACTTGTATTATTATATGTATTAATACATAATATATAATATTTGTATTAACATATATATGGCTTATATATAAAGCTTTCATATATATAAAATGTGTAATGTATATTATATATGTAATTATATATGTTAATGTATATTACATATGTGATTATATATGTTAATGTGTGTTATATATGTAATTATATACGTTATATAAGTACATATATAATGCATATGCATAATGTATGTATATTCATAGTAAGATTAAGAACCCACTGTTCATGGGTGTTCACGAGAAAAATATCGTCTGTATTTCAGATTGTTTCTCATTGTCAAATAGAAAGAGAAAATGGCACAATGTAGATCCACTTTATAATTGCCTTTACTCAATTGCTTCAAACCCAGAGGTGAATGTGCAGAGCAGACAGATATATTTGCCGGCCCGCAGCTCTGCCCTCCTCAGGGAACTTTAACCACCTGCTTAAACAGGTGGTTGACATGGCCCCCCTCTCCAACACATGATTGACACGAAAGGCGGGCACGCACTCACAAATTGCTCCAGAAGTTGCATTTAACCCAAATCATAAGGATCAGAGTCCTTCACTGGGATTTATTGCTTAAGCTAGAGATTAGAGACAGAATCTCTTTTCCAGTCTGATGGCACATTTGGTAAGACATAAGCTGGGAAGTGAAATAGCGAAAGTCCAAGTCTTATGGACAAAGCTATTCTGAGATAAAACAAGAGGTCCCCAACAATGTTCAGGGACACGTACAGTCCTCCCTGAAGCCAGCTCCTCCCTCATTTGTTCCATAGGTTGTAACTAACCTTGAGCCGGTATCCCTTCCCATTTGGCCTAAGCTAGCGCACACTGCATTTTTTCTACTTGCCAAGAACTGGCCTCCACAATGCCAGAGACTAACCTACAGTTTCTTAAGTGTGACGTTATGTAGCTCACACAAAGGATCCTCACTTTAGCATCCTTGCTATAAAACAAGAAGGACCAAGTTCTAAATTGAAAAACAGTGAACCGGCATCCCCTACCCTGTTGTAAGTTGTTACGTTAAGAAAAGAGCTAAGAATGCATCACTTTGAACCCCAAAATAAGGATGTTGATATTGTACCTTTTATCTCTTCCACGAGAGTTAAGCTGCCATTCACATTGTCTGTAGAATACTCCCTGGTGTAGATGTTCAGTTGGTCACTTTCACTTCCACTGTTATATAAATAAAATTGCAAGCACTGAAATCCTCTTTTAGGGTACAGTATTCTACTTTCCAGCACTGCCGTGGCCCCCACATTTACAGCGCTACTGTCGAAATACATGAAGAAACCCGAATCTGTTAACAAAAGCAGAATTGAGAGAAAGCAATTTCTGGGTATAGGAACATGTGTTTGTTAACAGCAGTGGGAGATTCTTTACATGAAGTATAACTACTAGCTAACACATTACATACATCACAAGGTAGAAACTTCAGAAGCCTAAGCTACGTATCTGGCACTTTGAAAAGCTAGCAGATTGACAGAATACAATAAAACTCAAATCTCTCTATTACTTATAAACGTTTACTTACGATAGTAGGAGTTTTCTGTGGGCACTGATCTTTGCTTACTTTCATTTGCTGTGTATCTTTACAGCAAATCTAAATATCAAATACTAATAAAAAAATCCAATATGAGGCTTTAGGTCATGCCTAAACAGCAGGACCAAAAGGTAGAGTCTGCAAGGAACACAGTTCACCTGCCCCCAACTCTGGTCAGCTCCGAGTGACAACAGCTACCATTGGAAAGATGCCACAGAGAATTGTCCCCTCTCCAAGACTATAAGAAAAGGAAAATGGAAATTAAGTCAAAAGGAAGGCTTGAAACCTGGGTAGGTAGAGTTGTAGCATCTTTACCTCTCAAGGCTAATTCAAGGTGAGGTCGCAGGTCCTTCTGGAGAAGTGAACACACACTGTCGAGGACAGGAGAGAGAACCCGGCCAGGAAACCAGAGCCTTTGCCGACCTGCCCATTTTTTAACACTTCCTAAATTCTTTAGCTTTAAACTACCAAAATAATAATAATAATAATTCAACTTTCAGAATACATTAGAAGTACAGCAACCATTGGATGAGATCTACCTTTTAATGTTTAAAAAATTAAATTGAAAACAAAAAGACTGGAAATAATTGAACTCAGTAATTTCAAAGGTCTCTCCCAGTTCTCTGTTTCCATTACTTGCAATACTTAATGTTCTAAATCATCTCTAAAGAAAGACAGAGCTAGTAGTTCTGGCTTGAGTATATATACAGTTTCTTTATCTTATTTCAAACATTTGCTGAGTTTGCACTATATGCAGGGCACTGTGTTGGGCACTTAAATACGGCTCTGGGAGCAGGTAATTTATGAAACAGATGGCATTAGGTAACCTTTCTGTTACTACAGACATCAACTTTCAAAGACAGAAAAAAACACGATGGCTGCCTAGTTTGGTCTCTTCTTCCCTCTTTTCCTCCCTCCCTCTAGATAAGACCGCTATCCACCATCCAAATGTGCATTTAAAAAGAAAAATAAAAGAAAAAGTACCCTTTTGCTATTAGAGACCTCATTCTCTGTCTAGACCATCTGAGCTATCAAGCACTGGCTCAAAATTCTGAGTCCAGTTTTACTTGTTTGCTGCCAGAAATAAACAATTAAATAAAAATGTGGTACTTGTAGCCAAATGGCTACCTAATGCAAAACAAAATGAAAATGGAAAAGGAAATTCATCTGAATAAAAATAAATAAGTTGTGCTTTCTACCTTTATTTAAGGTATTTTTGTTACAGGAACATGTAATCACATCCAGCTACAATTCTGCAACTGAGTAATCCAAAGTCTAGTGGTGTCCATTGGAAAGAGCCTCTTATAAGCTTCAGGCAGCATGCTAGAAAACAACACCACTTCCCCTGAAATAAGGGTCCTTCCAGGAGGTGCAGTCTTCCCCTGCTGTGGGTAAGTGCTGCTAGAAGTAGCAAGGAGCCCAAACTCATAGAAAGAAAAACAAACTCAGAGAGTTAAAAAAGCAAAGAAAATAACCATGTCCTTACAACCATGTTGTCCACAAGGCCTACTCCTTAGTAGCAACCTAATGCATTATCGTTAATAATTCTGATAGAAATTAGAGATAAATTCCCAGTCTTTCATAGAGAAAGACAAGGCTGGAGCCACTGAATGGACAATCTAGAAGCATCTCACTCCTGTTACCTTGGCACTGGCCCATGTTGGAGTGATCGCTGTCTGGCCCCCTGGGAACCTGTGAAACCCGTTGCCAGTCAGCACTGTCTCCTGAACTTTGGATCATACCACACACATTTTCCAGTTCAAAGTTGCACGAGTCCATAAAACTCAAGGAAGAGGCTGCAAAAGCAAAAAATCAATTATTGACATTTATACAACATGATAATCTAAGTAATAAAAACTCAGCTCATCACAGAAGTATTAGGAAGGCTAGGGTGACATTAAAGGGGACACCTAGCTGATCCTGGTGATGGTGGCTTAAAGATCCCTCTTTATCTGCAGAACTCCTAATTTTCTCCCTGCTTATCTAAATTATAGAAACCTGAGTCTACACTCCCCTAGTTATTCAAATCATTAAGCCACAACGCAGATTATTTGATCCGTTTCTATTCCAAGTATACACCTCATTTTAGCTGAAAAGAGATTTGAGTATCAAGCTGGTCTACATTTGAATTAGCAACAGTTTCAAAAACCTGCCTGAGGCGTTTTCCTACAGGACCCAATTTGTTGTTAGATCTCCAAGCCCGGCCTGTGAGAAGACAAATGCTGCTTCCAGGTTGCAGATTGGGATCTGGGTGCTATTCTGCTTTTTTTCTTTCCCCCTGAATATCAAATTTCTGTAATCACAGAAACCCTAACAATGCTCAGTAAAATGGCACAGATCATCATTTTTTCCTACAGAGAGGAGGGAGATACAAGTCATTTCAAAGAACCTGTCACATACAGCAATTATACAGTCGATTCAACTTTAAGAGATCAGAGTCACTGAAATCCATCCGTTGGCCGATCACATCCTCGAAGTCTGAGATTCTTGTTACGATGGTCGGCTCCGTTCCATTCTGGAATGCAGTTTTACTGTAGTGCATGACCGAAGTGTAATCATAGGGAACATTCAGGTTATCTGACACTTCGTCACTATAGATGTTAAAATTGTGCTCTCTGCCTAAATGATAAATAAAAAAATCTCTGATTATTTGATGTTCACAAAATTCAGCTTATCATACTCCAAATGCTGTTAACTTAGAAACAGAGAATATAATAAACTAGACCAATTTTTGCTACAACTGATCTACTGTATTTCAAATGTTTCATTGTTCCTATCTTCGAATATAACATTCAAGCTCAGAACTGTGATTCCAGCAGTCACATGGAACATATCTAAGGTTCCATAACAGCCCAAAGTTGGAACATTAGCACTTGGTCGCAGACTCTAAGGACTGCCAATGGAAAAGAGGGTTCTCAGAAGTGTCGTTGAACCAGTCAGGGCACTGGCCAGCAATGATGGAAGTTCGAGGGCAAGAGCAGATGGAGATGAAAGGAGAACTTTGGGAGGGCTGGTGAGATGGGGCCTGGGAGTGATAACTGTCTAGTTATCCTAGAACAGAATCATTAGAAAGGATTGACATAGGGATTTCATGATTACTGGAATATGTGCAGATGTATTTAAAGCATGGTAACTGGCCAGGCACAGTGGCTCACGCCTCTAATCCTAACACTCTGAGAGGTGGAGGAGGGCGGATTGTTTGAGCTCAGGAGTTCGAGACCAGCCTGAGCAAGAGCGAGATCTCGTCTCTCTACTAAAAATAGAAAGAAATTGGCCAAACAACTAAAAATAGGAAAAATTAGCCGGGCATGGTGGCACGTGCCTATAGTCCCAGCTACCTGGGAGGCTGAGACAGGAGGATCGCTTGAGCCCAGAAGTTCGAGGATGCTGTGAGCTAGGCTGACGCCATGGCATTCTAGCCCCGGCAAGAGAGGAGACTCTGTCTCAAAAAAAAAATTTAAAAAAAGCATGATAACTATAGTTAATATATATTTTGAAATTGCTTTGAGAGTAAATCTCAAACGTTTCACCACGAAAAATGAGATATTTTAATTAGCTTGTTTTAATCATGCCACATTGTATACATATATCAAAACATCACATTGTACCCCATAAATATATACAATTATATTTGTCAATAACAATTTTAAAAAATTAAAACTGAATATTTTCAGAGAAGATGCCAGGCTGTTTAGCATCACAGTAATGGGCAACTGATCCCAACTTGTTTTATGGACACAATAAGGTGGGCCTGATCTTTAAGGCATAAAGATGTGTTATCAAATGTTTGCAGAAGTTTCTATCAAAAATAAGACTTTGGGCCTGGCGTGGTGGTTCATGCTTGTAATTCTAGCACTTTGGGAGGCCAAGGGGGGAGGATCACTTGAGGCCAGGAGTTCGAGATCAGCCTGGCAACATAGTGAGACCCCCATCTCTACAAAATATTAAAAAACTAGCCTGGCATGGTGATGCATGCCGGTAGTTCCAGCTCCTCAGGAGGCTGAGGAGGGAGAATCGCTTGAGCCCAGACATTCAAGGTTGCTGTGAGCTTTGATCGTGCCACTGCACTCTAGCCTGGGTGACAAAGTGAGACCCTGTCTGTAAATAAATAAATAAATTGTTCTTAAAAAATAAGATTTTGGTTTCATATCTTTTGATGCTGTGAAAAAAAAACATAAAAATAAGAACTTTGAGAATCGTAAAGAGTGAGGCCGTGGAGGCCAAACACTTCTTTTGTCCTCAAAGTCCTTTAGTTTGCTGCTGCACCTGATCCCAGTTAAGATCCCCAGCGACTGGGGGAAAAGGAGCAAGGGCTGTGATTCCAAGACTGATCTTACAGAGCAGTCCTCACAGCACCTCCCGCACAGCGGCAACACCATTGCCTCCGCCACACCCCACGCAGGCAGGACAGCCATGGAAGCTAAGTGTCACTGTGGCGTGTGGAGAACATGACCTCTAGTTGGTTGTTAAGACCTTTGTGACTTTGAACACAAAATCAGAAAAAGTTCAGGCCGTTCAACTATACAACATTTCCCAAAATGGGTTCCATGGAACGATTATATAATCAAAATAGGCCACAATCTACTTGACAAAAAAGAAAAAAGAAGACCGAGATCAAATCGCTTTGGCAAATGCTCCTCTTCTTGGAGATTTACAATTCTTGTCAAGCTAACAAAGACTCTGAACAGCTCAGCAGTATAAACAACTGTAAGGTTTTTTTGTTTGATTTTTTTTTTTTAGCCTAGGTACCATGGTTTGAACGTGTTTCCAAAAAAGCACGAGTTGGAAATTTAATCCCCAGTGCAGCAGCGCTGGGAGGTGGGACCTAATGAGAGGCGATCAGGCATGAGGGCCCTGCTCGCATGGACTGACGAGTGCCATCGCTGCGGCAGGAGGGGGTCCTTATAAAAGGAAGAGTTTGGTGCTCTTTTCTCTCTCACACTTTCCCTTGTCCTCCTGCCTCTGCTGTGGTATGCGACACAACAAGAAGGCCATCGCCACATGCCAGCCCCTTGATCTTGGACTTCCCGGCCTCCGGAACTCCGAGAGATAAATTTCTGCTCTTTGTAAATTACCCAGTCTGTTGTATTTTGTGAAGCGGCACAAGATGGACCAAGACTCTAGGATTTCCCAAACTGGTTTGACCGCAGACTCCTTTCCACATAACACCCGTGAACACGCTGCGGGACAGCACTCACTAGGACATGCTTCGGGAAACACAAAACCAGCTTCGAAGCGCATGTCCAGCTCAGAAGTACTAGGGTTCCGGGATACCAGTGCCCCAACAACCTGAAGGCATTTCAGATTGAGTTAGAGCTAAATGAAGTAAGACATCAAAACATCAGAGTTTTTCAATTATTAACAGTTGGCACAGATGGCAAGAGAGGACACATGCTTAGAAATTCAGTCTTTAACTAATAATGTAAGAAAACAAGAGAAATATACCTGACTGAATTCTGTCCCAAATTATAGCGACGTAGTCATCCCGATCAGAACGCGACTGCTCGTGCCAGAATCCCAGCGCGTGGAGGAACTCGTGTTGAACCGTTGCTATTCGGTCACAGTTTGCTCCGATGGAAAGTTCTTGCCTCCCAGTACGCTTTCCTACTGAAGACCAGCAGCTTAAAGAGGAGTTTATGGGGGAGGGGAGAGGATGTCACAGTGATGCGGTTTGAAGTCTCGGGGCAATATCCCCACTGCCTGGTCCACTTCTTTACCCTCTTAGACCCTTTGCTCTTTTATCTGGACATTGTGTGTTTCTCTCATAACCCAGGTGACATATGAAAACCTCACAGACCAGATGATCTTTGGAGAACTTGCTCCACACCAAATATTACATAGGAGCAAGTTATTCCCCAGTCAGCCTAGTCCTGGATGTTCCTGGGAATTTCTATTTGAGATCGTCCTTGGTATTATACCCGTGTCCATGAACAAGGGCTTTACCAGGACAGCAATCACTCAGAATTGCTGGGCTAGGGACAAATAATACTGTTGCCTTCTTAACTCAAGAAATAAGAGTTTTTAGGTTGAAATAAATTTGAATATAGACATGCACACACACACATACACGTGTGTTTTACTTGAAGGGGAAAATAAAGAGCAAATTACAAACGCTGAAATTCACATGGTTGAGGGTTGGATGGGATGCAATACCACCTACCTCGTCTTAGCACTGATAGTCTGGTTGCGTGTATGGAATATTATTTCTGTGGCTAGAAAAACTAGATCCAGCTCTTTTACTCTCCAGCAAGCAGTAAAGGAAGCACCCCACCCCACCCTAAATGTCAGGGCCTAGGACAATTGCTGTGATCTAATGCCCCAGGCACAAGAGTTCTCCTGAGAACCCTTAGAAGACTAACTCTTCAGCCTGGACAGTGGTTCATGCTTGTAATCCCAGCACTTTGGGAGTCAGAGGACGGAGGATTGCTTGAGGTCAGGAGTTGGAGACCAGCCTGAGCAACACAGCGAGACCTCATCTCTACAAAAAATACAAAAATTAACCAGGCACAGTAGCACGTGCCTATAGTCCCAGCTACTTGGGAGGCTGAGGCAGGAGGATCACTTGAGTCCAGGAGTTGGAGGCTACAGTGAGCTATGATCAAACCACTGCACTCTAGCTTGAGCAACAGAGCAAGATCCTGTCCCCCCACCCCACATAAAGTCTAACTCTTCAACTTACCCACTGTCCTTGATCACTGATATATAGTTAGGTTCTCCAGTCCAAGGCTTGAAGTCAATACATGTTTTTAGGCGATAGCGTTCAAATGCATTGAGGATAACTCCTCTAGCATTCATTTCTGAAGGAAAAAAACAAACAAAAATATACTTATTAAAATAATCACCATTGAACAATCCACCACGGAAACAGGTCATGCAATATATTGTTTATCATGAGTTAGTGCCTTTGTGAATGTTTAACACTTTTACAAAAGTTAGTACTCAGTACCAATTAAGTATTATATACAAGCATTTGATGATTCTTCAGATCTCTTATTTTGCCTAATATTTCCCTGGAGCCCATTAACAGTGTCGCACTAAATAGTAAAAAGGGCTTTTCCTTACCGCAGAGAACATACACAATGTATCACAGGCAATCGAAATAAATAATCACTATCGCACACTTCACCTGAGAAGCTGCAATATATATGTCAAGCCTCACAGCAGGGCTTTTAATCTGAGGACCTTGAAATGGGAGAACCTATCAATACCATGAAATAGTATGCAAAGTATACAAATATCTATATCTATGTCTACATATGCAAAGTGCATTCTCTAAGGAGAGCTCCATGAGATTTGCAAGTGAATCCAGAGCCCAAAATAGGGTTAAGAACCAATGCTTTGGAGCTAAGAGTGATGCTAATGGGTTGAATAGATGAGGAGCTCAAAGGCAGAGGCAAGAAAGCAACAAGCACATGCAGGAAAAGAAGATTAAGGGCAACCTGGAGGAAGAGGCCGCGCCAGATGCCCTAGAGAAGTTGTCACAAATGCGTAAGGTCCTGGTGACGTGAAGGATAGTGGCCTGCCAGGAGGTGGGAGACAGTATGGCAGAATGGAAATCGCTTAGACTTTGGAACCAAACACACCTAAGTTCTCCCCAGTCCTCACCACTTACTTTTGACGTATAATCTTTGCCAATTAAATTAACCTTCGGATCTTTGGTGTTATCATCAGTTATATAAGGATACAAAATAAACTTTGCAGGGATATTGTGAGGATAAGAAGAGAAAGTAAAGGTGAAGGTCCAAGTAAAATGGGCATTTGGCAAGTGTTCATTTCCTTCTTCCCTTCTTAAGTAACCGTTGCATAAATGTTCAAGGAAGATTACTTGGAATGCCTCTGTGCAGGCAAGTCGGAGAAGATCAGAACAGGATTCACATAGGTGAGACCCTAAAATCCATGAGTCATAAGAGGCACTCATGGATTTTAGAGTTCAGCCTTTTACAATATCACACAAGTAATGCACATTCATTATTAAAAAGTTAGAAAATGTATATAAACAAAAAGAAAGAAATTTAAAATCCTACCACCCAGGAATAATCAATTGCCCTTATCATATTTTTTGCATATGAATACATACATAATATACATATATTTTTATAAAAAATAAAGTCATAGTCTACACAATATTTTACCAACTATTTTTTCATGAATTAATATATCATTAAAATATTTCTTCATCATTAAGTATTGTTTTTATCATTTTAATGGCTGCATTATATGCCTTTAACATTTAAAATGTTCTGTCTTGGCCAGGTGTGGTGGCTCACACCTGTAATCCTAGTGCTTTGGGAGGCCAAGGTGGGAGGATCACTTGAGGTCAGGAGTTAGAGACCAGTCTGAGCAAGAGTGAAATCCCGTCTCTACTAAAAATAGAAAAAATTAGCCGGGCATGGTGGTGCATGCCTGTAGTCCCAGCTACTTGGGAGGCTGAGGCAGGAGGATCACTTGAGCCCAAGAATTTGAGGTTGCAGTGAGCTAGGCTGATACCACGGCACTCTAGCCCGGGCAACAGAGCAAGACTCTGTCTCGAAAAAATAATAATAAAATAAAATAAAATGGGCCGGGCGCGGTGGCTCACGCCTGTAATCCTAGCTCTCTGGGAGGCCGAGGCGGGCGGATTGTTTGAGCTCAGGAGTTCAAGACCAGCCTGAGCAAGAGCAAGACCTCGTCTCTACCAAAAATAGAAAGAAATTAATTGGACAGCTAAAA
>CAUYSK010108170.1:0-11610 GCA_963575035.1 Avahi laniger
TTAATTTCTTTCTATTTTTTGGTAGAGATGGGGTCTCGCTCTTGCTCAGGCTGGTCTCGAACTCCTGAGCTCAGAACGATCCGCCCACCTCGGCCTCCCAGAGTGCTAGGATTACAGGCGTGAGCCACCGTGCCCGGCCTAAATTATTTCTTGAATAAAACAGAACGTAAATTAAATAAAAACTCAAGGCTTGTGCCATAAAAACATACTTGTGAAATATGAAAAGACTTTCATTTACTAAGCATCCAGTACAGCAGAAGCTTCTATGTGGATAACATCCTTTGTGAATAAATAAAATCTAATTAGCTTCAGACAGTTTTAATCTGGGATAAACTAATACATCATGAAACAAACATAGAAGAATAATATGCATAAGAAAGGTTAAGAAATACATCAAGAGTCAGACAAAACAGAAAGGAACTTCTCTTGGGGAAAAAAAGGAAAAGAAAATATCTAGGAAATTATTAATATTAAAGAGTAAAAACATTCTATCTTCTTAGATTACCCTGGAAATTATTGGCCAGCTCCCTGCCTATTTAGCAAAAAGTGAGCCAGAGGCCTCACTGAATAAAGTTTACAGGCAGTCCTACTGCTTTTTTCTTAAAAAATGAACAGACAAGGCTGGGTGCCGGGCTTGTCTATATTCCCCCCAGTTTGGGAGGCTGAGGCCAGAAAATTACTTGAGGCCAGGATTTTGAGACCAGCCTGGGCAACACAGTGAGACCCTGTCAGAAAGGAAAGGAAAAAGCAAAGAGAAATTTCCTACTCCTGAAGGGAAACACATGTTTTCAAATTCAAAGGGCCCACAGGACTGCAAAATAGAACAAAAGAACTAAACCATTTTACATTTCAAAACAAAAGAGTTCAATTCTCCAGAGAGGGAAAAAACTACAAATAAATGAAAAATTAGACTTTCTATTGGTAACATTAGTGGCTAGAAGAGAACAAGGTAATGTCTTCAGAATTTAAGGGAAATGATTATTAATGTAGAATGCTGTACTCAGCCAAACTATGGAGGCAGAATAAAGATTTTTTTAGACATTCAAGGATGAGAGGAGCTTACCACCTATATATGTTTTCTTAGGAAGCTACAAGAAGACATACTCCAGGCTAAACAAAAAGTAAATCAATAAACTTGAGATCATGCAAACAGTGGACAAAGATAAAAGCCTAGGGTGCAGCAGGCCCAGAGAAGAGTGAGCACAGACTAGAATCAGAGGAAGGACAGAAGACTCTGGGAGAAAGACATCCAGGAAAACAGGGACTGGACAGGATAGTAGACAAGGAGTTTAGAAAAATCTTACGACATGATCAAGTCACTGACATTAAGATTTTTTAAAAAAGGTAATGAAAGACTTCAGGAAATATAAAAATGCTCAAGAAAGGCATGATTCTGGTGAAAGATTTCACAGTTGAGCTATTAGTACAGTGTAAAAAAGGGAAAAATCCATTTGAACTTAAGCCTAGGAAGATTTTCTATTAAGTGGCATAGGATAGTAAAATGGAATGCATTAGGCATTATAATCATAGAATGGTACTTGGCTCCACAGTAAATACTATTAACACAGTGATAATAATGAAACAGGCTTTTGCTTTAAAGTTTTAGAATCAACCTAAATTACAGAAGATAAACCATGATTACAGAACATAATGTAAATGTTATCACAAGTAAAACTATAGGTTAAGTTGGAGGATGAGGTGGGGAAAGAGGGAAAGTGAAGCACAAGAGTTTCAAGACTCTTAGAGGTACTGAGATACCGTCTATTTTTGATGGAACTAGAAATCGAGTGTATTGCTGAAGCAACAAATAGTCTACCACTGAATCTGCAAAGAGGAGAAATAAGAAGGTTATGTACTAAGTCCTAAACTATGACTACAGGAAATCAAAATATAATGCATAAAGTTGATAAATTACAAAATAGCAGAAGAGGCATGTTATTTAATGATGTGGAGGTTAACACCAAAAGAAATAAAACCAGAATGCATTAAAGTTGGAGGTCTCTGGGACGTTTAACTCTTTAGTTTCTATACAACAGTCGTTCTCAAAATGTGATCCAAGGATCCTTAAGACCCTTTTAGGAGGTTCATAAGGTTCTCCCTTTTTCAATTACACACCTATGTGAAGCCAGATTGACTTTATATATTTTAATTCAAACAATTTAGTGCAACAGACTGAATGCAAAAGCAGATTTGAGAATCCAACAGTCTTAAGACATTAAAATGATTTGTAAAAATATGAAACGATGTCTCTAATATCACTATTTAAAAAAATTAGTTATTTTTTGTAAACATTTCTGGTTAATGTGTAATGGTTTCACTGTTCTTATTTTAAATAATTTAGTAAGTATTTTGAAAATTTCTTAATTCTAATATAGCAAAATATCGATCTAAACCAAATAAACAAAAACTGTTTGGGATTCTCAATAATTTTAAGTGTTAGAGGGGTCACATAACCAAAAACTTTGAGAACCTCCATTTTATGATACAGACCATTAACTTGAATCTGTAATGGTTATTCACCATTCATTTAATTGGTCTCTGGTTATCCCTTTAAACAAAAAGTTTCTATCATGCAACAGGAAAATGAAATTGCTTAGTTTATTAATAAAACTACCACTTACAGCGAAGTAAGGTTTATAATTAATAGAAACCTAGCAGAAAATCATTTATTCTAAAGATGTCATGTAATTACTAATAAGTGGCAGAGGAAAAGCTTGAACCTAAGCAGTGTGACCCCCAGTGCACATGCTCTTAACCATCACATCTATTCTCTCCAACAGCTATGTTTTTAGATAGTTTAAAATATGACAAGTTCAACATACAAAAATCAATGTCATACACACTGACAAAATGAAACACAAACACTGTGTGATCATTTCATCTAATGCACAAAAACCATTTGACCAGATTCAATACCATTTCATGACTTAAAACAAACAAAAACAGAAACACTCAATGAACTAGGAATTGAAGGAAACAACCTCAACATAATAAAAGATATTTAAGAAAAGTCCACAGCTAACATCATACTCAATGATGAAAAGACTAAAAACTTTTCCTCTAAGATCAAGAACAAGCCAGGGACATGTGCTTTTGCCACTTCTATTCAACACATAATACTTCAAGTCCAAGCCAGAGCAATTAGGCAGGAAAAAGAAATAAATGGCATCCAAATTGGAAGGATCAAGGCATCTGTTCACAGATGACATCATCTCATACATAGAAAACTCTGAATATTCCACCAAAAAACGGTTAGAACCAATAACCAAAATTAGCAAAGTTGCAGGATACAAAATCGACACATAAATATCAGTTGTATTCCTATACCTTAACAGTAAACAATCCATAGAGGAAATTAAGAAAACAATTCCACTTACAATAGCATCAAAAAGAACAAAATATTTAGGAATAAACTGAGGTGAAAGACATGTATACTGAAAACTACAAATGTTCTTGAAAGATTTAAAGACAGAAATAAATAGACATTCCATGTTCATGGATTAGAAGATATAATATTAAGATGTCAATACTACCCAAAGTGATCTAAAGATTCAATGCAATTCCTATCAAAACACCAATGATTTTTTTTTTCCAGAAAAAGAAAGATCCATCCTAAAATTCCTATGGAATCTCAAGGGGCCCCAAACAGCCAAAAGAACCTTAAAAAAGAAGAACAAAGTTGGAGGTTTCACACTCCCTGATTTCAAATACAGTAAACAAAACTACAATAATCAAAATAGTGTGGGCTGAGCATGGCGGTTCATGCCTGTAATCCTACCACTCTGGGAGGCCGAGGCAGGAGGATCGCTGAGCTTAGGAGTTCGAGACCAGCCTGGGCAAGAGCGAGACCCCGTCTCTAAAAAATAAAATAAAATATTCCACGAAACAGTGTGGAACTGGCATTAAGACAGACATACACACCAATGGAAAAGAACAGAGGTCCCAGAAATATGGCCTTGCATATACAGTCAAATGATTTTTGACAAGGGTGCTAAGACTATTCAATGGGTTGTCTTCTCAGCAAATGGTGCTGGGAAAACTGAACATCCACAAGCAAAAAAAATGAAGTTGGATCCTTACCTAACACCATGGACAAAATTAACGAAAATAGATCAAAGGCTTAAATGTAAGAGCTAAAACTATAAAATTTTTAGTAGAAAGCACAGGGGAAAACCTTCATGACATTGGATTTGACAATGATTTCTTGGATATGACACCAAAAGCATAAGCAACAAAAGCAAAAGTAGACAAATGGAACTACACCAAACTTAAAAACTTCTGTGCATTGAAGCATTGGTCCCCAACCTTTTCGGCACCAAGGATCGGTTTCATGGAAGACAATTTTTCCATGTATGGGGGTGGGGCGATATGGGACAGGAGGTACATGGGGAGCGGATGTAAATACAGGTTGTAAACACAGATGAAGCTTCACTTGTTCACTTGCCACTCACCTCCTGCTGTGCAGCCTGGTTCCTAACAGACCAGTACCAATATGCAGCCCAGTCTGCAGCCTGGGAGTTGGGAACCACAGTGTTAAAGGGAGCAATCAACAGAGTGAAAAGCAACATATGGAAAGGAAGAAAACATCTGCAACACATATATATGATAAGGCATTAATACCCAGAATATATAAAGAACTCCTGGCCAGGTGTGGTGGCTCATATGCCTGTAATCCTAACACTCTGGGAGGCTGAGGTGGGAAGATCACTTGAGGGCAGGAGTTCGAGACCAGCCTGAGCAAGAGTGAGATCCTGTCTCTACTAAAAATAGAAAAAATTAGTCAGCGAACTAAAAATAGAAACAACAAAAAAAATTAGCTGGGCGTGGTGGCGAGCACCTGTAGTCCTGGCTACCTGGGAGGCTGAGGCAGGAGGATCGCTTGAGCCCAGGAATTTGAGATTGCTGTGATCTAGGTTGATGCCACAGCACTCTAACCTGGGCAACAGAGTGAGACTCTGTCTCAAAAATAACAAACAAAAAAGAACTCCTACAACTCAACAACAAAAAGCCAAATAACCCAATTACAAAATAGGCAAAAGACTTGAAAAGACATTGCTCTAAAGATGACATACAAATGGCCAATGAGCATATGAAAAGATGTGCAACATTACTAATCATCAGAGAAATGCAAATCAAAACCACAATGAGCTATCACCTCATATCCATTAGAAGGGCTACTATAAAAAAAAATTAAGCATCGGAGTCATGTGAGAGAATTGGAACCCTTGTGCACTATTGGTGGGATTGTAAAACAGTGCAGTTACTACAGAGAACAGTATGCATGTTCCCCCCAAAATTAAAAACAGAACTATCATATGGATCCAGCAATCCTATTTTTGGGTATGTGTCATCCAAAAGAATTAAAAGCAGTTTCCAAGAGATATGTGCACACCCATGTTCATATCGGCACTAGTCACAAGAGCTAAGAAGTAGATGCACCCCAAATGTTCATCAACAGAAGAATGAATACACAAGTGTGGTCTATATATACATGGCATGTATTTGGCCTTAAAAAAGGAAGAAATCTGGCCAGGAGTGGTGGCTCATGCCTGTAATCCTAGCACTCTGGGAGGATGAAGAGGGAAGGATTGCTTGAGGTCAGGAGTTCGAGTCCAGCCTGAGCAAGAGCGAGACACCTGTCTCTACTAAAAATAAAAAAAATAAATTAGAAGGGTAACTAAAAATAGAAAAAAAATTAGCTGGGCGTGGTGGCATGAGCCTATAGTCCCAAGCTACTTGGAGGCTGAGGCAGAAGATTGTTTGAGCCCAGGAGTTTGAGGCTGCCGTGAGCTAGGCTGACACCATGGCACTCTAGCCTGGGTGACAGAGCAAGACTCTGTCTCAAAAAAAAAAAAAAAAAAAAAAAAGAAGGAAATCCATGGATGAACCTTAAGGACATTACACTAAGTGAAATATAAAGTATTAAAGAATGGTGGTTACCAGGGGCTGGGGAGAGGGAGAAAGGGGAAGCTATTGTTTAATAGTTATAGTTTCAGATTTGTAAGATGAAAAAAGTCTGCAGATGTTTCACAACAATGTGAATACATTTAAACTATTGAATTGCATATATACTTAAAAATGATTAAGATGGTAAATTTTATTTTCTTGGGGCCAGATGCAGTGGCTCACGCCTGTAATCCCAGCACTCTGGGAGGCCAAGGTGGGAGGATCACTCGAGGTCAGGAGTTCGAGACCACCCTGAGCAAGAGCGAGACCCCATCTCTACTAAAAAATAGAAAGAAATTAGCTGGACAACTAAAAAAATATATATAGAAAAAATTAGCCAGGCATGGTGGCACATGCTTGTAGTCCCAGCTACTCAGGAGGCTGAGGCAGAAGGATCACTTAAGCCCAGGAGTTGGAGGTTTCTGTGAGCTAGGCTGATGCCATGGCACTCTAGTCCGGGCAACAGAGTGAGACTCTGTCTCAAAAAAAAAAAAAAAAATTTTATTTTCTTTAACCACAATAATAATAAAAAAAAAAAACACTGAAAAAATTCTGAATAGAGTACTACCTCACTTCAATTTAATTACTGTTACCTGCAACAATTTTTCTTTTTTTTTCTTTCTTTTCTAAGAGGTCTCAGTTCTGTTGCTCAGGCTGGAGTACAGTGGTGTGATCATAGCTCACTGTAAACTCGAACTCGAAGGCTCAAGAGCTCCTCCTGCCTCAGCCTCCGGAGTAGCTAAGACTACAGGCTCATACCACCACACCTGGCTAATTTTTAATTTTAATTTTTTGTAGAGATGAGATCTTGGTATATTGCCCAGGCTGGTCTCAAGCAATCCTCCTGCCTCTACCTCTGCAATTAAGACAATTTTTTAAGTAGCAAAAACAAACAAATGAATATTCTCTTATATAAAATAAGTGAACAAGCTGGAAAGAAAAAAAAGAAAATTCTGAAGCTAAAAGCCTGGAGTAAGCTAGACTATTCTCTTGGCATTTGCTGACCTCTGGAGGCCTGGAATGTAGCAGGGCTACTACCACTGTTCTGTAAGAAGGTAAGGAGATAAGGAGCTTAAGTATAGAACGTAAATCAATATGCTGCTTCCTTCATCAAGAGAATTTTGCTACCCCCAAAATGTGAGCTGAATTAAACAATATGTTTAGTAATGTAGTTAGCTGATTTACTTTCTCCCACAGATACCTTTTATGGGCCAGTAACAAAAGAGGTCATAGAGCAGCACCAGTCTGCCTGCCACACTTATGAGTGATCTAAAAGCAAACCTTCTCACCAGATCCTGGTGTTAGTTCTCAGGGAGAATGCACAGTACATGCGTGGCCAGAGCTCCAAGTCTGTTGCCTGCAGCTGCAGCATCCTTATCCAAGGCTCAAAATCTCCACTTAGTTTACTTAGAGTGCTGCTGTACAAATACCATTTTCTGTGTTAGCAGAGACATGAACAAACTGGGAACCAACAGCTTAGAATTAATTAGGAAAAAGCTCTCTTCCATCTTTAAGGGAGAACTGTAAGGAAACTTTTCCTGTCTCGGCCTTGGCTCTGGGTAAAGAGGAGAAACATCTCCCCTGACAATTCCTGCCACAAGACAGCCATCCCCTAGGTGTGAAAGTTTCTGGAATTCATATTACCTGACCAGGCAAACTCCAAGCCAAGAAATTAGTTTAATATAGACAGAGTATCCCTTATCTGAAATGCTTGCAACGAGCAGTGTTTTGGATTCTGGAATATTTGCATTATACTTACTGGCTGAGTATGCCTAATATAAAATCTGAAATGTTTCAAGGAGCATTTCCTTTGAGTGTCATGGTGGTGCTCAAGAAGTTTTGGACCACAAAACACATACTCCTAACTGCTGCAGATGATCCAACTAACAGGAGATCCCAATAAAAAAAATCAAGATAAAACTCAAAAGAAATAAGCCTTGAAACTGGGCAGCATAGCAAGACTGTCTCTATAAAAAACAAAAAAAAATTAATGGAGCATGGTGACACGCACCTGTAGTCTGTGCTACTCGGAAGGCTGAGGCAGGCAGGAGAATCACTCGAGCCCAGGAGTCTCAGGTTGCAGTGAGCTACTATGACACCACTACATTCTAGCCCGAGCAATAGAGTTAGACCCTGTCTCAAAAACAAAACAAAACAAAACAAAAAACAAAACAAACCCACACACACAAAACAAAAAACGACCAGAGCAAAACGAATCCTTTATCATTTCTCAAACATTAACATTTCTTCAGGGAAAGGCAGGAATATTCACACTAAGTCAGATGGAAATAAAAAAATACCCTTCTGTCCAGTTTTCACTATCAAGTTTTTTACAAACTTACTATGAATATTTTCAGAAGTGTCTGAACTTCAGAAATGTGGACAAAGGATTATAGACTTCTAAATATAAAGCTAGGATAACTTGATATTCTGTCTGTAACTTAAGCAGAAGAGTGTTATTAACTTTACATTTCATAAAGACTATTATGCTTATAGCAAAAAATGATTTGGGGATGGGCAAGATTGGGGGAGCAAACAGAAGCTACAAAGCCACCTTCACAAATCATAGCATTCTTCGCTCTCTTCCACATGGTTATTGCTTAAAAGGCTTTCTTATTTTTCCTATCAAAAAGTGTCATATTTCTTCAAATCTATTTTCAAGGATATTCTTTGCTCATTTAATGCTATCATACTTAATTCATTTTATACTATATATAGCTTTTTCCAGAAATAAAATATTAACTCAAAAATTTACTTTCATTTGATTTCTCTTCAACTGCACTGTTTCCCAATCCTTTAATCCTTTAATATTTAAATAAAATATTAATTCAAAAATTTACTTTCATTTGATTTCTCTTCAACTGCATTGCTTCCCAATCCTTTAATCCCATGGGATTAAAGGACCCTTAAGTATTAATATTTATGTGAACACTAGACTACAAACTTATTTTAAGAAAAATTTTATGCTAATCTTCCTATAGCTCCAAATGATCAGATTCTAGTTTTCCTATAATGGTTATTCATTAAAATTACACCAATAATTTGATAGCTATGTTAAATTCCTAATCCAGCCTCTCTAAAGCTATCTCTTCATCATCTTTTGGTTTTAAGACACTACATTCTCCTGCCTCTCTGTCCGCTCTCTTTCTTTCTCTGGCACTATCTTAAGCACAGATGTTTCCCAAGTTTGTAACCAGGCTCGATTCTTTCTCTATTTATAATTCATTCAAAACATGTCTACTAAATGCTTGATATATGCCAGGCACTGTACTTTCTCTGCTTTCATCCACATTCACAGCTATAATGGTAGATCACCACCATATGGTTAACATCCACATTTATACTACAAACTTATCCCTTTTCTGAGCTCTATTTCCAAATGCCTACTGAATAATGACTAACATTGATGGGGATATAGAATATATGCCAGAGACTGTTCTGAGCACTTTACAAATAATATTGAATCCTCAAAACAATATAATGGAGAATGTAGAGGCCTCCTGGGATGATGGTAATGTTCTGGTTTTTCATTTTTTCAAAATTTGAATGAAGGTTACACAGGTGTGCTCCATTTACGGCATTTCATCAAGCTATCCTTGTATGTGCAGTTGTCTTTTTATACACATTATACTTCAATAAAAAAATGTTTTTAACACATTGCCACACTAGAAAAAAAATTTTTTTCCTTGAGGCCACAGTGTTTTATTATAAAAATAGAATAAAAACTTCAAAAACAAAATGATCCTAATTTAATGAAAAATTTGTTATTTATTGACTTCTATTCACTTAATCCACGTTTTAAAAATTAAATTGTCAGTATTAATTGTAACGATAAGAACATCAACAAGTAAGATTTTCATGAATCAACTGCAGGGTTGTGTCCAAGATATGCTTCATGAGGCCCCAGACTCAAAACTAGTATGAGTTAAATACAACTCACATGGCAGTTATGTGTTAAAACTTCAATCCTATGAGGTGAAGATAATATTATCTCCAATTTATTTATGGAAATAGAAACTACATTACCAAGAGAGTGTTTGCCCAAGGTCACATGGCAGGTAGTAGAAAAAATCGGATTCAGCTCAGGCAGTTTAACTTCAGAACACACCCAGGTCAATCATATCACGCAATTCACACATTCCTGTCTTAGCTCAATGCATTTCCTCTGTCCAAAATGAGTTTCTCTTGATTTTCAGAATGAAAGACCATGAAGCTTATCTCAAACTCCACAGTCACAATTCTCCGCTTTCCTACTTTAGTATTTTGTTAAAACTAGTTAAAATTCAGTTATGACTATTATCATGGCACAGGTATTTGTAGGTATATATGTCCCCACCCTCATATCCCCAAAGTGCTAACTCCTTGGAAGCAGGGACACTATGCATATCGTGGATGCTCATCAAACTATTAAATAAATGAATTATTCCCTACAACTGTACTTTAATATGCAGAGTATACAACAAAACTAATATTTAAAAAGTTCAATGTTTATTTCATGTATTTGATCTAAGTATGAATTAAAAGCTATACTGCACATGGCTTTCAAGAAATGCTAATAAATGCCATACTCAGAACAATGACTCTAATCCTTCCTGACAGAGTGGCATCAGGGACAATTTATGGACAAGTACAGTAGGTGTACTCCTCACCTTTAATCAGTAGATTAAAGATGCATCTAAGTAATTCTAATATACTTTGTCAATTACTACATTTATAAGCCCAAAGACCGTCTTCTGATTAACCTGATGGCATACTTCCGATTTGCCTCCCCCTCCCCCAAATATCTCTATTTAACAACTACACATTCTAATCCAACTGACCATATAAATATAGGTCTATCTCTGGGATCTCTATTTTAATCCAAATAATCAACCTGTCTATCCCTGTACTAATACTACCTTTTTCTATTAACAAAGTTTGGTATTTGATATTACAAGTTCTTTTGTTCTTACAAGATTATTATGACTACTTTTGGATGAAAACTCTCTTCACTATAAACAATAAAATCCCTTTATCAAGTTACCCAAAGAATCCAGTTGAGATTTTTACTGGAATTACATTAAATACAGAGATTACTTACGAGATGGACAACTTGATGAAACTGATTTTTTCACTTATGAACACAGCCCATATTTGTTTGTCTTATGTTTTTTATCCTATTGCATTTTCTCCTTAAAGTGTTTTGCATATCTCATTAGTTTTATTCCTACTTAATAGGTTTGGTGGCTATATATAAATAGGACTTCTTTGAGATTTAATCAAATTCAATATTGCTGAAACAAGAATACTACTGATTTTTGTCTGATCTTAGATCGAGAAAATTTAAACTCTTTTGTCCAACAATTGTATTATGTTGCCTGCAAATAAGAAAAACTTTTTTCTGTTAAATTGATTATTGATATTGAGGACAACCAAATGATACTGAAGCACCTACTCTTTTTTTTTTTTTTTTTTTTGAGACATAGTCTCACTTTGTTGCCCGGGGTAGAGTGAGTGTCGTGGCGTCAGTCTAGCTCACAGCAACCTCAGACTCCTGGGCTCAAGCAATCCTATTGCCTCAGCCTCCCGAGTAGCTGGGACTACAGGCATGCGTCACCATGCCCGGCTAATTTTTTCTATATATTTTTAGCTGTCCAATTAATTTCTTTATATTTTTGGTAGAGA
>CAUYSK010108171.1:0-18055 GCA_963575035.1 Avahi laniger
CCTAGCTCACAGCAACCTCAAACTCCTGGGCTCAAGCGATCCTTCTGCCTCAGCCTCCCGAGTAGCTGGGACTACAGGCATGCGCCACCATGCCCGGCTGATTTTTTCTATGTATATATTTTGAGTTGTCCAGATCGTTTCTTTCTATTTTTTTTTTTTTTAGTAGAGACGGGGATCTCGCTCTTGCTCAGGCTGGTCTCGAACTCCTGACCTTGAGCGATCCACCCGCCTCGGCCTCCCAGAGGGCTAGGATTATAGGCGTGAGCCACCGTGTCCGACCCAAACTATTTTTCAAGACAAAATATTTTTTTCTCCTATGACCGTTGCTCTGATCTAGTTTTAGTCATGGTATTTCATTCAAATAACATGAAATGAGGGCGTAAGTTTTTTATTTATGAAAAACGCTGAGTTTGATAAATACGTCTCAAGGACTAACATCTATGTGGAAGAAATGAAGGGTTAAGAGGTATAGTCATTTCTTCCCCCATTTATAGCCACGGGAAGCTCTATCTTGCTACTAGCTGAGGACAGGCATTAAACAATAGAATCCGTTAGTTTATTTTGAGAAATTAGTTGGGAAAAGGTTAAGAAACACTGTTTTATGGCAATCTTGATCTTTTAACTAAGGCTTCGCACATAGCCGCTGCTAGGGCCTCAAGAGATGTGATAAGATGATAACATTAACTTCGGTCACGTAGGGAAGGGAAATAATCTTCTGTTTATCCTTCATAGTTCTTAACTGGGACTCCCCAGGCTGATTAACAAGAGAAAAACAACAGAAGCTTATCAGCATGTATACCTCATGTACACGTGGAAGGAAACCATGGAGAAATGAGTACATCTCTGGAGTAGATCTCAAAGAAAGAGTTTAAGCCTCAGGCCTAATTACCATCCTTTTCTGAAACCAAGAAAGCAGGGTGTGGAGGAAGACCCTGTTGAGAGGAAATGGGCAGGAAAAGAACTGTGCAATTTGTTGTGTAGAGTTGAGTCTGCGCCTTCTGCACCCTTTAAGAGCATCTGATGATTTGCATTATAGAGTAAATTTCCTTACAATAGGGCAACTCTTCAGAGTTATTCCTGTGTCTATAGTTTCTCAGAATAACCAGCTCAAAATAATCCATAGGCCAAAGAGGCATATTTTGGGTTGACGTATTCTGGTCTCCTGCAGTCACATTTCGGGGTGGTATGTTCTCACCCCTATCGGTCACCTTCTTTTCTGCATCTTTCCCATTTCTGTCCTTTCTGTCTTTGGGCCAATCATACTGACTCTTGTTTCAGCTGCCACCCAGGCTTAGACACCCCTTCAAGATATCCCTCCCATTTCAACCAAAATGCTTACCTATGGAATTATGGAATGCTATTCCACCTGTGACATATATAGTCTGGTTGAATTAGTTTATGCAGTTGCAATATGAATGAGACTTAACTTTTCCAGGAAGCATCTGTATTTTCCGAAGAGAAGTTTATTCAAGGAAGTGAATCTCTAGTTGATGGGCGTTGCTGGGGAAATGACTCTGAGCAACCACATAACTTCACTTCTTGCTTCCCTGATCAATCAGGCAACAGCTATTTCTGGAGCACTGACTGTGTGTCAGGCACGGGTCTAGGTGCCGGGGATGCAACAGGTGAAGACAGACTCAGCCCTGGAGGGCTGATAATAAACACACAATTAAATGAATATTTAGTGGGAAGGTGGGAAGGCAGATAATAAATACATAATCAAATGAATAAAGAGAATTTTAGGTGTTGCTACGTGTGCTGGAGGAGGTAAAGCAGGTGGTGTGGTACAGGATAAATGGGGCCCAGCGTGGTACTTTAGCCTGTTGGTAGTGAAGGAAACCAAAAAGCCGCCACTCCAAAACAGACTTCTTTGGTGTATTTTGAGATGGCTATTCGGAGGGGCTGCAAACACAGAAATAGTCCTGCAAAGCCGTCCTTCGGGGGGGATGTTTCCATCTGTAGAGGAAGTCTACATCAGTGAAGTAATCAGCAGATGCGAACAGGCGTTCTGAGGCCCCCCTCACCCGGATCTAGGAAAAATTAACTCACAAGAAAAACAGCCTGAAAGTCTAACGAACACTTTTAAAGTGTCGACAGGGAAACTTTTACCCCAGGCTTGCTTCCGAGGGCTGCTGTCTGTACGGCTTCTTCTGTACAGGATAGCGTTGGCTTGCCTCGCTCTCTTCCCTCCATTCTTCCGTCACCTGTGATGCCTCCCCACTCCCCAGACGCTGCAAGCTCCTATTCTTTTTTTTTTTTTTTTTGAGACACAGTCTTGCTCTATTGTCCGGGCTGGCGTGCAGTGGTGTCATCGTAGCTCACTGCAGCCTCAAACTCCTGGGCTCAAGTGATGTTCCCACCTTGGACTCGCAAAATGCTGGGATTATAGGCCTGAGCCACGCACCCGGACCTTATTTTTCTTTTGCCCGGCAGCCCAGTGATAGAAGGTCCTATGCAGTGAGGTCGTCCAGAGAACCAGAGTCTTTCTGTCTTGTGTCCCCAGCATTCCTTGAGGCATTGTCCTTTTCTTTCTTCATGGTCAAAGCAAGCTTACCACCATCCTTCCATATTCTACCCATGCCAACAGAGGGAAAAAGAATGCAAGTGTTTGTGCAGAGGAGGGACAGCTACTTTTTCTAAGGATGCAACCTTGATGTCGAACATATCCCTTCCACTCACATCACATGGTGACGCCTAGCTGCAAGGGATATGAGAAATGTAGCATCTCGCTGGGCAGCCATGGGCCCTGATAAAACTTGGTGATGCTCTTAGACTAAGATGAATGAGGAAGAAACTCAAACAGCCCCTGCATCCACCTCTTTGATAGTCACAGAGATAAATCCATCCTTTATACAACTAATAAAGGGCCTCAAGTTAGGAACCATGGTGGGGGCCTGAACTCTGCAAAGGTACAGGAAGAGTTAAAAGACAACCAGCCATTGTTCCCCAACTTGCTTTCCTATAATTGCTTACTGCTCAAGACTCATGCAACTGGTGGGCATAAAATTTGTAGCTTTCCTAATTGCTCCCATAGATAACATCACCGTTTTGAAACCTGAGGCTGGTCTTTGAGATATTTTCCAGATCCTGAATTCCAGGGGCCAGACCGGTGGCCCAAACCAGAGAACTGACTCAACTGGTCTTATGACCCCACCCGGGAATTCCTCAGAGCAAGAAGACAAGTTCTACACCCCTACGATTTCACCCCCAACCCAACCAGTCAGCAATACTGAGTCCCTAGCCCCCTGCCCGCCAAACTAACCTTGAACAGCTTAGTCTCCAAATTCTCGGGGAGATGGATTTCAGAAACTCCTCCCATGTCCTCGCTCAGTGCCCTGAGATGTTATACTCTTTCTCGGCTGCATCCCTTGCTATCTCAGTGCATTGGCTTCCTTTTGTGCTGTCGGCCACAGAACCGAGTTGGGCGGTAACAGAGATGCACCATCATTCAGGGGAGGACTTGCTGCCCACCTGTGGGGCGTGTGTTCGGGGCCCCCCCTGCATGGCCTCCTGCTGTCAGCTCCTTCAGGGTCTGTCTCAGCTTCAGAGAGATGCTCGGCCTGAGGTCATGCCCTTCCCAGGGCAGCACGCATCCCATGACTGAATGAGGAGGGCACAGAAAGGCCCGGCCATTTCAGGACGCTCTGACAGTAACTCCTTGCTCCAGAGCTCCCTGCGGGGCTGCCCAGGCTTGCTGGATCTGCATTTCAGTTCAGCTTCTTTCTCTGCCCGGTCTTGCTTCCGCCCCCTTCCCTTCACCAGCATCGGTCCCTAATGAACCTTTCTCACCCCAAACTCTGTTGCAGCAACTTCTTCCAGGAAACCCAACCTGTGGGTCTCCCTGATCTCCTCCTGTACAGAATATTCCCCACACAGCCACCAGCGTGTTCCCTTTAAGACATCATGCAAACTGTGTCACTTCTCTTCTCTAAACCTTCTGGTGGCTTCTCATACCACTCAGTAGAATTCTCATCCTGACCATGGCCTACAGGGTCCTACAAAATCTGTTCCCCTCCCCTCACCGCTTCGACCTCACACACTTCTTTTCCCTCCCCTCCAGCCTCACTGCCCTCTTCCTTGGACACGTCACCTCCCTCCAGACCCAGAGCTTTGTCCTTGATGCTTCCTTAGGAATCCGCAGGGCCTCATATTCTTCCTGCAGGTTTCTGCTCAAATGTCACCTCCGCAGGGAGGCCAGCCCTGATTGCTCTATTTAAAATAGTACCTCCTTCTATTATTGGCCTTTCCTTTCACCCTGCTTATTTTTCTTTATAGCACTTACCCTTGACACTTCATCTATTTATTTATTTTTTTCTCTTTCTTCTTCCACTACAACGTCAGCAACTCCAGGCAAAGATTTTTGTCTGCCTTGCTCACAGCTGCGCTGGCACCTAGTCAGCCTTAAAGAACATTCGCAGGATAAATGAATAAATGAATGAAAAGTGGGAAAGGGGAGAGAGCTGTGGATACAGATTAGCAGGACCCTGTAGAGCATGGTGAGTGGTTTACATTTTGTTCTAATTTTAATGGGGAGCCATGGAGTGTCTAAGCAGGAGAGTGACCTGATCTGTGCTTTGCAGTGATCACTCAGTTGAACTTCAAGGACCTACAGCTTGAAGTTGCCATTGACAGGATGCTCACCACTGGTTGATAAAGCCCATTTTATTGCTGAAAATCTTTAATTATTAAACATTTCTTTCATACGTTAGATTCTTCTTCCCTGTAATTGGTACCCATTAATCCAAGGTCTGCACTCAGAAACAACTCAAAACAAATTTAACAATTCTTTCACATAATGGTTCTTGAAATATTTGGAGACAGCTTTCTTAGTCTTTTCTTCTCTAGGGTAGACATCCATGATCCTTTTATTTATTATCCTATAACATGAGTTTTAGACCACTCTTCATTGTCTTTCAGAGAGATCTGGCTTTTCCATATGCACCCGAAGAACTGTCAAACTTACTTTGGTGTGACCAACACAGCACAAAGAAACAATTGTGTCCAAGATTCAAGTTGTTTGTGCCTTTGAACACAGCCTAATTCAATTACATTTCAGCTGTGTCACTAGTGGGTCAAGCTAAACTTGTGGTCGATGGAAACATCTGGAACTTCTTCAAACTGGAACTACTTCCTCCTCTACTTACTCAACCTACATGCTAAGATTTACAATGATCTTGTGAAATTTTTCCTGTGGTTTCTGGCTGATGTGTTGAGCTTTGAGATCAATTCTGCCTACACTCTCTCAGTTGTGCAACATCTGAAAATTTGTAAAGTTTTGTTCTTATTCTTTATTCAATTGGTTGAAAATACTGAATAGGATAGGCCTGGGGAAAGAATTCTATAGTTGCCTTCTTGCAAGTTTTTCTTAATTATCAGTTTTTAAAATAATGGACTGAGTGGGTAGAGGCATGTTCATGAGGGTTCTTAGCTCTGGGATATTGGCAGATAAATGTGAAGATTTGGACACAGAGCAAATAGATAAAGAGGACACGCTAGGGTGAAGAAAATTAATGAGAGAACACATAGAAACAAAGGAAAATCGCAAATGTTCTTGACAGGTTAAATAACAAGTTGGATTTATTTTGATCTGGGAGACAAGGGCAGTCATCTATAAAGCTCCTTGACATAAGTGGGCTTGTTCACGTATCTAGATATTATAAGAATGTTTCTTAAGATTCAGAGGCCAGTATAAATCAACATTGTTGGGTGTCCATGCTCACTTTAAATATTTGAATTTGAAGCAAAAAGTAAAAGATAATATTTGTGGGAGACATTTGTGCCTCTGCTCTCTTAAAAACAGTGAATCATCCTCCAAGCCTTCCTTTTACTTTTGGGTAATCTAGACCTATTGGAGCTAATAATACTCAGTGGAGTTTGGGTATTTCATATTACAGCTCTAGAACAGAACTTTTCCCAGACAGTTTGTACAAGCAGCTACCAAGTCAACTAACGGTATTAAGGCCCAATTCCGTGGTTCGGTATCTTTCTCCCAAGGATACAGGTAGATAAGTCATCAAATCCTTTGCTAAAAGAGAGACATACATTATAGCTAAAGTATTTCCCCTTATCTACTAACCTAATAACCATATCAAAAACAGAACTGGGTTTAATTTGTTATAACTTGCAAATGTTTGAAGAGAGCTCATGTTGTTTTTTTAATCATCATTTCACATTCATCTAAATGCTCATAAACCATCTGTCTCACAATTCGTACCATGGGGCTGTGGATTTATGTCAGGCTCTCTGGTTGTCAGAATCCATTGCTTTTCCTCCTGCATCTTCAGGCATCTCTCTTGTTTATCATTTTTTTAAATTCCTTTTTTTCCTCTCCCCCTTTAAAACGATACAAACATCTTACATAAAACTTGGAAACAGAGAAGAAAGAAAAGAAAAAAAATCTCCTTCTAACTCTAATACTCTTAATATTTTGGTGCATTAACTTCCAACATTTCTCTCTATATATTCCTAACGGTATCACAATGTTGTTCATATATTTTTAGGTAAAATCTTCATGTTATTAGATTGTCTTCTTTACCCTTCTATATTGTAGAGCTTTCTGACAGTGGTGTTCATGGGGTCACGATTATACATTCTTGCAATTTGGGGTATATTGTAAGGGGGTTTATAGCCCCTAAATTCATTTTGAACAACTGGTTGTTTATATTCTTTTCTAGCTGGGCTTCGGTTCCATCTTCATGATGTCTATGTTGATTTTCTCAGTGTGAGTGTAATTTTCTTCCTACATAAGCCAGAAGAAAACTAAAAATTAAAAAATTGAGGTCTCTCTTTGTCAGCTTTAGCTTTGTACTATGTTTAGAACCTTTGTACATAGTAAGCAGGGGCATAAATTGGGCTAACCTTTTGGGAAGGCAACTAAGCAATTGTGTATCAAGAACCTCAAACATATTTTACTTTTTGTAAAAGTAATTCCATATCTAGCACTCTCTCCTAAGGAGATAATTTATTCAAAAATTTTGTGAAAGGATCTTAACTCTACCTTTATTCATAATGATGAAAGATAACACCTAAATATCCCAAAGTAGGGAAATGATATAAATATAGAACATCTATATGGTGGAAGATTATGCAGTCACTAAAAAAAAAAAAAAATCAAGCTTTGAAAACACAAGTAATGATCTGGGAAAGTGCTTTTGATATGAAAATAAAATACAAAATTATATACTGAGTGTGATCCTGATTTTGATTTCCACATATATAAATGCTGAAAAGAAATAACACTAGATGATGATATTATAGAATTTTAACTTGTTTCCTATGCTTATTTCCCAGGTTGATTGAAATGATACTGTATTACTTTCACAGTGAGAAAAATGTAATCCCACATGCGTGAACCATCTTCCTCGTGAGTCCACCCCCTCTTCCTTTGTCTTTCCATTCTGACCTCTAGTCTTTGTTGTCTTTGCTTTGTTTGCAATCATTATCTCATCCGAAATTTAGTCAGCTGAGTTCCCGACATTTTATGGACTTGTTTTATGGTGTACTTTCAATTCATTCCATGTAATATTCCCCTCCTCCAACCTTTTTTTAAAAAACATGTTTTTGTTTTGTTTTGTTTTGTTTAATCTGAGCTCATTGGAGAAACTTCTTGGGGGAGTCGTGTTAGTTTCTCTGGCTGCCTCCTTATTTTCTTCCCCATCAGATCATTAGAGAATGCATTTTCAGCATCTTATTCCCAGGCCCTCATCTGCTAAACCTCGTTCCCTTTTAGAATCTCTAGCGATGAGATCATATTGATCTTTTCTTTGGATTTCTCACAATACGTGTTTCTAAATATGTCGATGACACTTGTGTGCAAGGTCTCAGTGTTCCCTTCTTTGTATTCCAGAGCGTCAGGGCCTTTTTGTCTCGAACTTGTCCTAACTAAGGACTTCACGTGAAGCAGGAAAGGGGGAGAGTTGGGGGCTGACGCCAGACCCACATGCTGAGACCCAACAGAGGGCTGAGAACATCCCCCGTTCTGAGAGGCTGGCTCTGGAGGAACTGGCTGGGATTTCTGGTAATCACTGGGCTGTTATTTGGGTGACATAGTGACCCCACTGAATCTCGGAGAAGCATCCATATTATTTTCTATATAAAGATAAGTTCCTGAAATGGGGGAGACCTACAATTATGTTGTCCATAGGAACTAAAGCTGGATGAGCAGTATCATTATGGGATGCTCATTTAACACACATAGATTACATGCCTATTTTGTATGATTTTGAGTAGGAATTTCAAGTACTTAGGGGTAAAACATCTGAGGCATTTATAGTAATGGTAAGAAGAAAGATAAATTTCATCAAGCACTTTGTAAGTGTTCTGCATGTATTCTTATTTACTCCTGACAACAACCATTTGAAGGAGGTTTTAATTTTTACCCGCATTTTAGACATGAAAACTTGCCCATAGAATGTTACTCGCCCAGGATGACACAGCTATTAAGATGCAGAATCAGGTCTCCAACTCAAGTATACCTTGATTGAGACCTCTGTCCTTAACCATGACACCTCTCTCTGTCCATGGTGGGGGGTTTACCCTTCTTCTCTGATGAAATCATTCTATGATGAACCAAGGGACGATGCTCCTTTTTCTATTTGGTTCACGTTCTCCTGCACAAACTCGACATCACAACTACATCTGGAAACTTTTCTCCAAATCCAACCCAGAACCTAAACATCTGGGTTGGCAAATATACCCAACAAAATTCCCTCCAATTTCTAAGTAATGTCCTTTTGCTAGGATTCTACTCTGTTAGGCCATGGTTCGGGTGGGCGAGGTGTGGGGCAGAATCCTTCCCTCTTCAAGAGAGCAGCTCATGTTCCGGTTCATCGTAGCCAGGTGTGCCTGTGGCCAGTTTCATACTGTTCGTTTCATAGAAGTGTCTCCCACTGACCAACACCACAGAAGGCAGTGCTGGTTTAGAGAGTGGAATGGAAGATGAGTTTCCATAGCAATATACGAGGGTTTTTCTTCCTCCAATCTCTCTGCACTACCCTCTCACCTCCGTACGTCTTCTACACTGCTGTCAATATTCTTTCCAAAATACAAACCTGACCTTGTTCTTCCTTTTCACTGCTTTCAGGACGAGTTCTAACTCCTAACCATGGCTTACAAGAGCCTCTGTCATCTAGTCCCTACTCCGTCTCCGGCTGTGTTTCCCACTATTCCTCACCTGAAGTTATCCGCACCAGCAGCATTCAACTATTTGCAGCTGTTGGGGTCCATCGTGCAGTTTTATGGCTCCTTGCTTTGGCAGCTGCCTGGAATATCCTCATCCTTGCCATTGCAGTCTTACATGCTGGGATACGCAAGTACCTTACATTGTTTTCTATTATTATATTTGTAGCGTTGTACCTCAGTCTTGGTAAACTGAAAACTCCTCATAGACGATAGTCAAGTCTCACTTGCTTCTGAAATTACACTATCAACCACAAAGTACATCTTAGTAAGGCCCTAGTAAGTGTTTATAAAAGAATGAATGCGTTAATATTAATAGAACCCAGGAGGAAATTCACAAGAGATCAGGAATTGTGTAATACAGAGAGCATAGAAAGTAGTCTCACCTGGCAAGAGAGAAAATGTACACGGTGAAACCCTCTTAGTTGAACTTGACTTAGGTAAACATTGACATGCTGAATCAGTGGGTCTTAATCCTCACTGCAAATCGTAGTTACCTGGATACTTTTTTAAAAAGGTCCTACTCCCAGAAATTATGTTTTAATTTTTCTAGACTAGAGCCTAGGCTTTGGTATTTTTAAAAAACAACTGAAAGATTTTAATATGCAACCAAGATTAACTGCTCTAGATAAAGGTAGAAATTGCAGTGTATAGAAGTTTGCTTTTTTTAAGATAAAAGCTGTTTACATGTAGAGGATTCCATTTACCCACACAAAGATGTCTTAGTGCTGATTTAGGCTGACTATACATTTCTAGACAGATTTAATCATGCCCACTAAGCCCTGTTACATGTTTCCATATCCACTTTGCAAATTTGTACATAGTTCCTGATTGATTTTGTTATCATAGGAACAAAGGCACTTGTGTCTTTTCATTGGAAGCTTGTTGGTGGATATTAGCTAGGATTTCAACCCAGAAAGAGACAACCTGAAAGCAGTTTTTTTTTTTTAATCTAAACTGTTGCTAAATGTTTAATGTTATGGTCAAAGTCTTTGCTTGTGAAGCAAATAAGAAAGTTTTTGAACATGTGATGCAACGTGGTTTCAGGAATACAAAACCTTGGACTCTGAGTCCAGGTCTCTCTAGTTTAATTTACAAATTAGGATAAGAAAGGATATAAAGTCATCAAGAATTTGAAATACAAGGGCCTATGTTTCTTCTGAAATAAATATTGTTATGTATTCTTCAACCTAAATGTCTGTATGTCTATGTATTCCTGATCATGATTGCTAAAATGCAACATAGTGTGATATTAAATCAAAGGGTTGCCGATCTTTACTGGTGAGCATAAACCTCAACCATACAAAACAGCCACTTGATTTGCCAAAATTCCTTAGATTTTTTTCCTTAACGGTTTTTCCATCTGCTCTGCCAAATGAAACTTCAGTGGTAAGTTTAGATGTGTCTTTAAAATGTCATTTTACATGGATTATTGGCTAGCTCCTCAGTTATTATCACAGGTTAGTTTGAGGGGTGGGTGTTGAAGGGCACGGAGAGGAAGATAGATCAGTCTGATAGATCAACCATATGGTGCGAAAGTTACACGCAACAGTGTATCACAAACTGGAAGATGAAAATACTTGAATGATACAATCGCATCTCATCTCCCTTAAAGGTTTTTCATTAGACCCGTGTGTGTTTTTGGAAGAGTTCTGGGAACATCTTGTATTTCTCAGACATGTTCAAGTGGCAAAGCACTCAGGACTAATAATACTCGTAATTTATTAATTGCATAGATTCTCATCCATTATCTTTGTATTTAATTGTACAAACAAGGGAAATTTTTACCAGCCAAAGAGTAAAAATAAAAGTTATAAACACAAGCACACGTGACTCTCCACCAAACCCGCAAAAGCTGTCAAACTGAGCTTGATTTAGTTGTTTCTTCATTTTCCTCTTACTATCATTTTGTATCATTTTTCAAAGTTCAGTAGCTGGCAAGTAGGAGTGAAGTGTCAGTGATGAGAGGGACAGTAATAGAGGGGGGCAAACTGGAAACTGAGAAAATTCTATGCATGGCATTAATTTTTAGGGGGAATGCAAGTAAAATCTGGGGCATCCTGGGATCCAGTTTAAGCATAGTATCTCATTTAAAGTGCTCTCAAGAAAACCACAAAAAGGACACACATTCTTTTTTCTTTCTTTTTTAGTTATATTTTTAAATGATTTTAATTTCAAACATACAGAAAGGTTGCAAGCATAGAACAAAAGACTTCCTTATACCCGGAAACCCTTATTCAAGTTTCACCAAATGTCCCTTCCGGCTCTCACAGCAAAATGGTCCCATTGTGCCCCCACTTCTCATGTCTCCCAAGTTCGTTCAGTCTTTCCTTGCTTTTCTTGGCTTTTGCCTTCTTGACAATTACAGGGCAGTCATTTCTGCGTAACGTCCTCCAACTTGGGTACGTACAATGCTATCTTGTGACACAGCCCAGCTTTTTATGTTTTGGGCAGGAATATGGTGGATGTCATGCTGTGTTTTTCTCATTGCATCCTATGAGGGGCACACGGGCCAATTTGTCCCATTAATGGTGATATTAATTTTGATTACTTAATTAAGATGGTATCTTCCAGGTTCTTCCCCTATGAATGCCTGCTTCCCCTTTGTAATAATTATTTTAAGTGGAGACACATTCAAGGCTATACGAACACCCATTTCTCATCCCACGTGCACCCCCTAGTTTTAGCATCTATTGGTACTCCTTTAAGAATTAAATATTTCTATGGTGATTTCCAAATGACAATTTTCTAATTCAAGCATTCCTCCCATATTAATTACTTGGCATGCTACTGTAAGGAAGAATTTTCTTCTCTCCCCATGTATTTGTTAATTCATTTATTGCTATCAATGTGGACTCAATGATTTCTGTTTTATTCAATGGATTATAACCCATTACTATTATTACTTATTTTGACACACAAATTATTCCATATTTGACCAATGAAAGTCCCTTTAAATGGTTTTTCTATCCTTTCGTCATGTCCCTATCATTCTCTGATATTACTAGAGTGGTTCTTCACAACTTGATATTCCAAGCTTACCTTGGACTTTCCCTGCCCCGCTCCAAGAATCAGTCAATTTTCCAGGGAGCCCTGGTGCCTTTCAGTGGTGAGCTGTATTTAGAAACCAAGATCTGGGCACTATGTGTGCTCATTGCTGCTGTGTATGTTGTTGCTCCCAGGCTATCCTAGTGGACAGAGTCGGGAATTATATGCAAGTACAAGCATGCATACGTACACATTCACATACCATTATATCTCTCTATATTTCTGTATCTGTCTACATATATGCAAAATTTGTACTATCTCCATTTTCAACCCACTACCATAGGGATCATGTGACCTTTCCTTCTTTCCACATTGTTACATCTCTTCATCAGTGAGAAACCTGACTCATTATCCTTTAATATGTTTGCTTGTTTGTTCAATCCCTTGTATGCAGCTAATCTTGTGGACACCGCCAGGCTGCCAGCCTCAAATGGATCACCATGACTGCTCCATTCGGGTCTTCCTCGTGATTTTTGGACTGAATTAGGAAAGAAGGAAGGTAAGAAGGAAGGAAGGAAGGAGGGAAGGAAGAAAGGAAGGAAGGAAGAAAGGAAGCAAGGAAGGAAGGAAGGAAGGGAGGGAGGAAGAAAGGAAGGAGTGCACTGTTTTTCAATTGAGGTATAATTAAATACAGGCACAGATCTTAAATGTTTAGTTTGATGAGTGTTGAAAATTGCATGCACCCAGGTAACAACCACCTAAAATAAAATATAAAATATTCCTGCCCTCTAGAAAGTTTCCTCATGTAAGGGAGTATATCCATCAGCACACGTCATTAAAACCCCTCTCCCCATCCTCTCCTCTCAATGGTGATCACTCAGTTTGCAGCTGCTGCCAAAAATACTCTCTTCTCAATTTTAACCTTTTTTTCCCCCTCATATTTTCTTTTCCCGATGCCCAACCTATTTGGTTTCTCTCTCTCTCTTTCCCCATATACTTCAGATCTTATGATATAGAACAACTTGGCTACTCTCTAAAAAAAATTTTTTTTTCTCACAAGTGCCTTCTGCAAAGAACATGGCCTCTCTCAACTTCAGTAGTTTTCTTTCTTCTCCATCCATCAAGGGAATTCTCCATGATAAAACAGAATCTGGGAGTTGTCCGGCCAGCAAGGATCCTTCCCCTTAGAAGGGCTGAAGGAGAAGGACCACCATTATTTTACATTAGTGGCAGTACACTTTTCTTATCATGGAACACAATGTTCACTAGGAGCATAGTTTAAGAATCACTGCCTGACGTGAAGATATCTCAAGCTGATGTGTCCCAAGGAACTTTAGACCTGTGGATGTAAATCAAGACCATCCAAATGATAACAAGCATATAAATAAATATGAGGGTATTTATTCAGAGCCTGCTATAGCAGAGGAGTCAGCTGTCATCATTTGTGTTTGGCAGAAACTCAAAATCAGGCAGAGGAGGAGGAAAGCTTCATAACAGAAAAAAGAGAAGGCTTCAAGTATGCCCTGATTTATTTTTGGTGTGCGGAAGATGGAGGGAGGCTAACTAGAAGTGGAGCATCCACATGATTGGTTAGAGAAACATGTTTGGCTTTCTCTGATTGGTCCTAAGTTGAGCCAATTGCTACAGAGTTTGTGATTTGGCTTCCTAGAGTGGTTGCTGCAGAGTTTGTGAGTCAGAGTTCTATAAGGTTTTCATATGTGGCCTGGCCATTGTTCATTTGTATATTCAGTCTCTTAGAGCAAATGAGAGAAATATGGAATCAAGGATGGTTGAACCCTCCCAAGCAACATCATAAATGTTGGCTCATTCTCTCTTCCTACTCAACTTCTTTTCTTCATTGAGTCTCAACCCATCATTTCATATCAACTTTCCAATTCCTGAACAGATACAGAAATCTGTCTAGACAGATCCAAGATGTATTAAGAATGGACGAGCAGGACTTTGCATGGATTGGACGTGAGAGAAGACTGAGAATTGAAGGACGGCTCTAAAGTCACAACTGGAGCTGCCAGAGGATCCTGTTAATAACTGCAGATGAAAGGGGCATCAGGAAGAAACAGTCATTTTGTAAGAGAAGATGTTGAGCTAAGGTTTTATTTTTGTTGTATTGTTTTGTTTTTTTTGAGACAAGGTCTTGCCCTAATGCCCAGCCTGGAGTGCAGTGGCATCATCATAGCTCACCGCAACCTCAAACTCCCAGGCTCAAGCAATCCTCCCGCCTCAACCTTTCAAGTAAGTAGCTGGAACTACAGACACATGCCACTGCACCTGGCTAATTACATTTTTTTTTGTAGAGACAAAGTCTGGCTACATTGCCCAGGCTGGTCTTGAACTCTTGGACTCAAGCAATCCCCCAGGCTTGTCCTTTCAAAGCACTAGGATTATAAGCATGAGCCACTGACCCTGGCCACTGAGCTAAGTTTTTAGGGCATTAAATTTTTAGGTGCCTTCTTGAAGATGTTCTTTTGAATCATACATCTGAAAACATAATTTTAGAGATGTGAAGACTGAGACAGAAAGTAGGTGATTGTTCTAAATTTATATGATAAGACTGTGGGTTGAAAGAGGAGCTTCAACCTTGCGGTGCTCCATCTACGACATACACAAAATCAAAGATGGAGAATGAGAGGTCTGGGCAATCCAGAAATCACCAAGATTCTGTCAGAGGCAATAATGGAGTGTTTTGTGCCATTAACAAAAATGCCATGAAGTCAGAAACCTCCCCAAAATTTCACAACAGACCTACAAAAGTGAGGAGTAAATGATTAAAGAATGTAGGTCTCAGAGTTCTTTTCAAATCATGATACTTTATCTCTTATTTACAAAGATAAAAGTACACCAAAAAATGGTTAATGTTTAAGCAATTTTATGTTTGCATCTCTCTTTTTAGTAGAGGAAATCCACTTTGGTAGTGCCAGTGTGAATCATCCGCAATGATTTCTCCAGCGCTCATCTTGTTCTTGAGTTTTCTCTGCCATGCTGCTATTGCAGGACGGAGTAAGTATTTTTTGTTTTTGAAGAAATAATTGATATATCCAACCCCTTCATATACATCAGGGGTTTATAACGATAACTTTAAATTCTCTTTTGAGTGGATGCTGAAGAGACTGGATTGATGCTTGTTCTTTAATATTGCTATGCTTAAAGCTCCTCCATAAGACAGTTAGCTGACGTAAGCCTCTGTGTACTGACCTGTAAAATGGTCATAATAATAGAAGCTACTTCAAATAGGAGCTGAGGAGATAAGATGAGATATTGCATATGAAGTATTAGTATGGAACTTGGTATACTTATTATTGGTAGCATTACATATTTTAATTTATGTGCTAGCTGAACTTAAAAATGCAAATAGAGATTTCTTAACCGTCTGCTTTGTACTCTATTTCAGCCTGTCCCAAGCCAGATGATTTACCATTTTCCAGAGTTGTTCCATTAAAAACGTCCTATGAGCCAGGGGAGCAGATAGTGTACTCCTGCCAGCCGGGCTACGTGTCCCGGGGTGGGATGAGACGGTTTACCTGCCCTCTCACAGGGATGTGGCCCATCAACACTCTGAAATGTGCACGTAAGTCAGCACCTTCTCTCACATTGTCTCCCCTCATTGGGATTCTGGATGTTTCGAGGAGATAACCTGCCCTGTTGTGCCCACAGTGCAGAGTGACAGAGAGTCTGCAGAGTGGAGAGCTGTGGAAAAATGAGAGGCACTGGGGGTTTCTCCATGGGTGCAGCGAATGAGGGCAATTGATGCTACTTGGAGAAGAGGAAAAGATCATAGACTAGAAGTAGGGGAGGTTGAAAATAGAGAGCTGGCATAAAAAAAGGAGAGCAAAACACTACAGAAGTTAAAAGAGCAGTGGAGGAGAACATTATGTTAAGAGAAATAAGCCAAGAACAGAAGGACAAATCTTGCATGTTCTTACTCATATGTGGGAGCTAAATATTAAAAACAATCGCTCTCATGGAGACAGAGAGTAGAATGATGGTTACTAGAGGCCGGGAATGGGGGAATAAAGTGAGGATGGTTAATGGGTGCAAAAATATAATTAGATAGTTAGATAGAATGAACAATATTTGATAGCACAGCAAAGTGACTATAACCAACAATAAGTTAGGGTATACTTTTCAAATAATGAAAAGAGTGGAATTGGATTGTTTATAACACAAAGAAATGATAAATGCCTGAGATGATGGATACCCCAATTACCCTGATTTGGTTAAATCACATTGCATACCTATATCAAAACATCACCTGTACACTATAAAGATATACAACTATTATGTACCCATAATAACTAAAAATGTAAATAAAAAAATTAAAAAGAGTGGTGGAGATACTCTGAAATATAAACTGATGCCAGAGAGATATTTGGAAAAACAAAACTTGGGGAATCATATCTTTGGACTTTGCCTCATGCAGAGTGAAACAAATATAAATTTCATCTAAATTATGTGTATGTTATAAATTATATTTATAATAAAATATAAATACATATGTTAAATTAATATAATGCAAATTTTATATATATGTCACTATGACATTATTGTAAATGGTTACTTTTATTTATTCCTTAGCACATGATTCTATGAGATCACGCTAGTATTATTTTTTTACAGTCAAATATTGAGCAATCAACCAGATTGTGTTTCTGGCAATTATATGTAGAAGTTAAGTGGTAAAAATAGGACTTATTGAGCTCTGATTATTTTGGTTATATGGACATGACCTTTGTCAAAATTGTACATATACATACAAGTTGATTGTACTTTCTTAAATTTAAAAATACTAAATATAATTTTTAATAAAGAATTATAACATCATTAGGAAAAGTTTTTCTTTAAATCACACATAACTCTGGAACAATGTTTCATTTTCTGTTATTTTCCATGTTAATATTTTTGCATCATTGCAGAGAGTATGTACAATTTTGTATTTTTCTATTTTCATCAGCATATCATAAAAATTGACTATACCTCCATAATTTTCATAATTTATATTTTTATTGGCTGCATAATAATTCAATCATTGATTTACCATGGTTAATTAAAACAGTCCTCTGATAGTGAACACTTGGATTGTCCAGATTTTATTATTAACAGTAACAATGTAATGAATACCTTGACGCATATATCATTCACCTTATTTTGAATTGTTTTCTTAGAACTGTTACTTATAGAGTTATTGGATCAAAGGATGGAAATGAGTTTATACTTTTTAATTTTAATTAAAATTCCATAATTAGAAATTTGCTTTTTTTTATCTTTAAATCACAGCCAGAGTCTGCCCCTTTGCTGGAATCTTAGAAAATGGAGCAGTACGCTATACAACTTTCGAATATCCCAACGCAATCAGTTTTACTTGTAACCCTGGGTAAGTTATCTGCTGCTAAACAGCTAACAGAGCACATTTCTGTGTCCTTACTTTAAAGGTCAAGACTGGTCCATATTTTGTTTCTAGCCCTTAGGTTGGACTTGCTGAATACAAATTAATTTTAGTCCTCCTTTTTTTTTTTTTTTGAGACAGAGTCTCACTGTGTTGCCCGGGCTAGAGTGAGTGCCGTGGCGTCATCCTAGCTCACAGCAACCTCACACTCCTGGGCTCAAGTGATCCTAGTCCTCCTTTTAATGTACACTGCAGTGGTGTTGAGGGTGGAGTAAGAAGTGGAGAATATAACAACTAATGCATTATGGAGTCACCATTATATGTAATTTTTCTGCTCCTGATTAATTACTTATCTGAGGAGGTACATTGAAATGATTGAACCTGGATGATAATTCTTTATAATCTCTGGGCCAAATCTTGGCATGGGGTTATTTAGAAGTAAGACTTGGGCTTTAGTTATGAGGCTAATTTGACTGGCCAACCCGGTAG
>CAUYSK010108174.1:0-36172 GCA_963575035.1 Avahi laniger
CCTAGGATGAAATCCACTTGATCATGGTGGATTATCTTTTTGATGTGCTGTTGAATTTGGTTTGCTGGTATTTTGTTGAGGATTTTTGTATCTGTGTTCATAAGGGATATTAGTCTATATATTCTTTTTTTTTTTGATTGCATCTTTTCCTGGCTTTGGTATCAGAGTGATGCTGGCTTCATAGAATTAGTTAGGGAGGGTTCCCTTCTTCATGTTATGGAATAGTTTTTGTACGATGGGTCTCAGCTCTTCTTCATAGGTCTGGTAGAATTTAGCTGTGAATCCATCTGGTCTAGGGCTTTTTTTGTTGTTATTGTTGGGAGATTTTTTATTACTGTTTTCATATTTTAAAGTCTTGTTTGTCACTTACACATTCTCACTGTTTCAACTGTTCTGAAGTGCTTGCTGAATTCCCATTCTGTAGATTTCTGAAAAATTTCTGTCTGGCATACATTATGAGAAAATGTGGTATTTTATTATTTTAGTCTAAGAGTTTGGCTCTTGTAATAGTAGATCCTACTCAAAAATACAGCCATAAAGTTTATGTAACAGGATGGATTATTAAGACAACAGACTAAGAGGAATGGACATCATTTCCCATCTTCATCCTAGGAAGCAGACTAGCACTGGGTCTCTTTAATTCATTATATTAATATTAATTTCCTTTTTCCTAATATTTCCCTTCACTAGTGATTATTTGCCTGTGTGTTATAAGGAGGGCCAAGGGGTTTGAATGAATGTGGGCCCCTCAGTGGGAGGTAGGATAAGTTTACTTTCAGCAAGTGGACAGGCCAAGCTGTGGACCACTGTGTCTCTGAGGCACCTGAGGGCATTATAACCAATGTCTGAGGGGTGTGGGATGGCAGGAAGGACTAGGAGCAGGCTTAATGGAAGTTGGAAAAAGATAGTTTGCATTTCCCTCTGAGCCTGGGGGAAGATACTGGGGTTGCATGGCAAGACTAGTGTCCCACTGGTTGGGCATCAGTGTTTGGCCGCATATCTGAAAAATCCAGGCTTTGGGATTTCACAGCCTTCTCCAAAATTCCTGGGACACTGAATACCCTTTATGGATGTAGGTCACTAAATTCTTTCTTCCCTTATATCCCAGATTGGGTGAAGCCAGCAGACACTCTCAATGCACTGCCCTTGTACTCTGGGGTGCTGTTGACTCTTTCTGTGCACCCTCCCCATCCCTCGCATGGCTTTGATGCACCTGGAAGTTCACATTTCCTTCAGCCCAGAGTCTGACCTGATCCCCGCCACCTTTTTTAAAAATTTTAAACACCAATCAGAAATTTACAGAAATACCACCAGCATCAAAAAACTCCAAACCATGTTAACGCCGCCTGAGTCAGAGCTACAAGTGTGTCCATCACCCAGACGGTGCGCACTTCCCCCATTAGGTGTGAATATACTCATCCCCTCCTCCCTGCTCCTACCTGTCCAACACTTCAAGTAATGATTTGTAGGTAAAGACTTGTTGGTACCATTTTATTAATTATTTTCTGTTTGTTTTGTAGATCCTTTGTTCCTTTCTTTCTCTATTGTTTTCTTCTTTTGTGGTTTGATGGTTTTCTGTAGTGGCATGTTTTGAATTTTTTCTTTTGTCTTTTGCATATCTATTATAGGCTTTTATTTTGTGGTTACCCTGAGGTTTACATAAACCATCTTGTAACTAGTACCAAACTGTTTTGATTAGCATTGCACTAAGTTTTAAAATTGGGAAATGTGTGCTTTCCAATTTTGTTGTTTTTCAAGACTGTTTTGGCTATTTGGGGTTTCTTATAATTTCATATGAATTTTGGGATCAGCTTTTCCATTTCTGAAAAAAGGGTCATTGAGAATTTGATAGAGATTGTACCAAATCTGTAAATTATTTCAGGGAATATTGCCATGTTGTGTTAGTCCATTTTCTGTTGTTTATAACAATACCTGAAACTAATTTATAAAGAAAAGGAATTTATTATTTATTTATTTATCTTACAGTTCTGGAGGCTGAGATGTTTAAGTTCAAAGGGCCACATCTGGTGAGAGCCTTTTTGCGGGTTTTCTCTACAGAGTTCTGACATGGTACAAGGTATCACATGGTGAGGGGGCTGAGCATGCTCGTTCAGGTCTCTCTTCCTCCTTTTATAAACCATCAGTTCCACTTCCATGAAAACTCATCAGTCCATTAACTCACTCATGAATTAATTAATCCATTCATGAGGGCACTGCCCTCATGACCCAATCACCTTTAGAAAGCCCCACCTCTCAATAATGCCACATTGGGAATTAAATTTCAACATAAGTTTTGGAGAGGACAAATATTTAAATCATAGCACATGTTAACAATATTAAGCCTTCCAATCCATGAGCATGAATGTCTTTCCATTTATTTAGGTCTTTAATTTCTTTCAGCAATGTTTTATAGGTTTCAGTATACAGTTCTTACACCTCCTTGGTTAAATTTATTCCTAAGTATTTTATTATTTTTTGATGTTATTGTAAATAAACTTATTTTATTCATTTCTTTGCAGATCATTCATTGCTAGTGTATAGAAATACAACAGATTTTTGGGTGTTGATTTTGTGTTCTCTAACTTTGCTGAATTTATTTATTAACTCCAGTGGTTTGTGTATGTGTACATGTGCTCGCATTCTTTAGTAGAACTTACAGTACAAAGTTGAATAGAGGCAGTGAAAGCAGACATCCTTGTCTTGTTCCTGATCTGGGGGAAAGCTTTCAGTCTTTCACCATTGAGTTTGTTAGCTGTGGGTTTTTTCATAAATATCTGTTTTCATGTTGAGGAAGATTATTTCTAGTTATTGAGTGTTTTTTTAAGTCATGAAAGGGTGTTGAATTTTTTTGTCAAATTTTTTTTTGTGTATGTCAATTGAAATAATCATGTGGTTTTTATCCTTCATTTTAGGGTGGTATATTACAGTGATTGATTTTTTTGTATGTTGAATTACCCTTGCATTCCTGGAATAGATCCTACTTGGTCATGGTGGCTAATCACTTTAATGTGTTGCTGGATTTGATTTGCTATTATTTTGTTTAGGATTTTTACATCTATATTCATAAAGGCTATTGGTCTGTAGTATTTTTTTTTTCTTTTTTCTTTTTTTTTTGATGTTTTTGTCTGGCTTTTGGTACCAAGATAATGATAGCTTTATAAAGTGAGATAGGAAGTATTCTCTTCCTTTAAATTTTTGGGAAGATTATGAGAAAAAAATGGTGGTGATAATTCTTCCTTAAATCTTTGGTTGGATTCACCAGTGAAACTATCTGGTCCTGGGCTTTTATTGTTGTTGTTGGGAGATTTTTGATTACTGATTCAATCTCTTTACTTTTATTGGTCTATTCATATTTTCTATTTCTTCTTGAGTTAGTAATGATAGTTTGTGTGTTCCTAGGAATTTGTCCATTTTATCTAGGTCATCTAATTTGTTTGGCATAAAATTTTTCATGGTATTATCTTACAATCTTTTATATTTTTGTAAAGTCTGTAGTAATGTTCCCACTTTCATTTCTAATTTTGCTAATTTAAGTCTTCTCTGTCTTTCTCTCTCTCCCTGGTCAGTCTAGCTATACATTTGTCAAATTTGTCTATATTTTTAATGAACCAATTTTGGGTTTTCTTAATTCTCTATCGTTTTCCTATTCTGCATTTTATTTATCTCCACTCTAATTTTGTTATTTCCTCCTTCCACTAGTTTTGGGTTTAATTGCTCTTTTTCTCCCTCATTCCTAAAGACATAAAGTCTCAAATCTATTGATTTGAGATCTTATTTTTTAATGTAGGTTTTTAGAGTTACAGATTTCCCCCTGAGAACTGATTTCACTGCATCCAATAAGTTTTGGTATCTTCTATTTTCATTTTCATTTGTATCAAAGTATTTTCTAATTTTCCCTTGTGATTTCTTCATTGACCCATTGATCTTTTAAGAGTGCTAACTTCTGCATTTTTGTGAATTTTTCAGCTTTCCTTCTGTTATCGATTTCTGGCTTCATTCAATTGTTGTCAGAAAAGATATTTTGTGTGATTTCAATCTTTTAAAATTTATTGAGACTTGATTTGTGACTTAACATATGCTCTATTCTTGAGAATGTTCTGGGCACACTTGAGAAGAATATTTATAATGCTGTTGTTGGGCAGAGTGTTCTACATATGTCAGTTCAGTCTAGTTGATTTATGATGTTTTTCAAATCCTCTGTTTTTGTATTGATCTTCTATCTAGTTGTTGTGTTTATTATTGAAAATGGAGGCATTGACTACCCAACTATTGTAGAAATGAACATATCTCTCTCCTATCAGTTTTTTTCCTTCATATATTTTGGGACACTGTTGTGGGTGCATATATGTTTATAATTATTATATATTTTTGATAGATTAACCCTTTCATCTTAATAAAAATGTTCTTCCTTTTCTCTAGTGAAAATTTTTGTCTTAAACTTTATTTTGTCTTATATTAGTATAATCATTTCACTCTCATTTGGTTACATTTGTATGGATCGTCTTTTTGTATTCTTTTATTTTCAATCTCTTTGTGTTTTTGAATCTGTAGAGAGTCTCTTGTAGAGAGCATATAGTTGGATCATTCTTAAAAAATCAATTCTGCCTATCTCTGTCTTTTAATTTTACAGTGTATTAGTCAAGGTCCTCCAGAGAAAAATAATCAACAGGGTATGTGTGTGTGAGTGTGTGTGTACAAATTAATATAATTATTTTGAGGAATTTGCTCATGTGACTTTGGAGGCTTGCTAAGTCCAAAATCTGATGGGGTAGGTTGGCAGGCTGGAGACTCAGAAAAGAATTGCAGCTTGGGTCCACAGGCAGTCTGCTGGCAGAATTCCTTCTTGCTCAGGGGAAGTCAGTCTTTGTTCTATGAAGGCCTTCAGTTGACTAGATGAGGCCTGTGCATATTATGGAGGGTAATCTGCTTTACTCAAAGTCCACTGATTTAAATGTTAATCTTATTCAAAACCACCTTCACAGAAACATCCAGAATAATATTTGACCAAATATCTGGGCACCATGGCCCAGTCAAGTTGACATATAAAATTAGCCATCATAAATCTACCCTTTGTTAACTTGGCACCTATATGTATTTCCTTAAATTGTACTTAATCTGCAAATAAAGACAATAATAAGGTCATACTTCTGCCTAACATAATACAGCTATTCTGTGTACAACCAAAAACACATTAACTGCTTCCCCCAGAAGAGAATGCCAAGTCCTTTGGTAATGTTTACTCTTCTCCCTGATATTCTGTAACTTAAATGCTATGATATAAACTCAATACTTTTTATATTATGTGGTAAGAGAAAAAGGAAAGAAAACAAAAATTTTGCTTATTATACACACACACATCATGATAACAAAATAAGAAAGAAATATTCATGACAAATCCTCATTTCTGTAACTGGTCACATGGTTGTATCTGGTATTTATAATTCCCTTTTTCCTCTACCCATTCTGTATTCCTTTTCCCCTTAGCAAGCACCTCAGTTGGTCACAGTTCTTTACCTGATGGGGTGCCCAAATCTTTGTTTTTGAAAAATTTGGGACATTAGAAGTCATGCCTGGATTGGTTGTTGTAGTTTTCTATTGACCTTAATCACAGGGCATGATAATACTAAGAGATGCCCTAAGCGATCTTCTGTATTACGGATATATTCTTCCTTACCTCCACTGGAGCAGTCCAGTTTCTCTTTGGTAGTCAGGATTAATCAACTCTGCCAGAATTGTAACCCCTTCTTTGCCTGTTCAGAGGCATGAACACCACAAGGTGGGTGAATTCTTAACTTCTGGTTTAATGAAATCATTGTCTCCCAGTGGAGGCATTCTTCCCTAGAGAACAAAGACATCTAGGCCAGCAGAGCATAAGGTCATAGGAACAGGAAGAAAAAGTTTTACTAGTAGGTCACTGGGAGTAGTAGTGAGTGGTTCCATTCCCATTTCCACCCTTTGATCCCTGGACCTGTGAATCTTGGCTATGGAAGAAACAGCTCTGTATATCGAATGTTGATTCAGAGCATACACAGCCACATGGAGAATCTTGACTCAGCCAAGTGGATGCGTAAAATTAATTGCCACAGACAGAATAATCCATTTGCATTTAAAGTAATTACTGGTAAGAAAAGTTACTTTTGCCATTTTGCTATTTGTTTTTTATAGGTCTTATATCTTTCCTTATTCCCCATTTTCTCCATTACTACCTTATTTTGTGTTTAATTGATTTTTTCTAATGTCTTATTTTGATTCCATTCTAATTTCCTCTTCTGTATATTTTTTAGTTTTTTTTTATTGGTTGTGGATGACAATTAGCATCTTACTACTGTCTAGTTGGGATTAATACCAGCTTAGCTTCTGTAGTACACAAAATTGTGCTCCTATATTGCTCCTTCCTCTCCCCATGCTAGCTGTTGTTATCACAAATTTCATCTTTTTACATTGTGTACCCACTAACATATATCTATAATTATTATTTTGCAAACTTGTCTTTGAAATCATATTTTAAAAAGAGGCATTACAATCTCAAAGTAGGATAATACTGGCTTTCATACTTACTCGTATAGAAATAATTACCCTTCCTGGTGTTCTTTATTTTTTTGTTTGGCTTTGAATTTCTATATAGTGTTCTTTCATTTCAGTCTGAAAAATGGTCTTTAGAATTTCTTGTGGGTCTCCTAGTGATGAACTCTCTCAGATTTTGTTTATTTGTGAATGTCTTAATTTCTCCTTAATTATCAAGGATAGTTTCCCTAGATATATAATTCTTTGTTGACTTTTCTTCCACACTTTGTCATCCTACTGCTTTCTGGTCTACCTTGTTTCTGATGAGTAATAGGCTATTAATCTTATTTGGGGATCCCTTGTACATGATGAGTCTCTTCTTTCTTGCTGCTTTGAAAATTCTCTCAATTTTTAGACAGTTTGGTTATGTGTCTCAGTGTAGATCTTTGAGTTTATCATATTTGGAGTTCGTTGAGCTTCTTGGATGTGTAGATTCATGTCTTTCATCAAATTTGGGATTTTTTTGGGGGGCCATTATTTCTTCAAATAGACTTTCTGCCCCTTTCTGTTTTTCTTCTACCTCTGGGACTCCCATTATGCAAATGTAGGTATGTTTTATGGTATCCCACAGGTCTTATAGGCTCTATTCATTTTGTTGTTGTTGTTCTTTCATCTGAGGCCAGATCTATTCATTTTTCTTCATTGGTTCCCTTCCTCCTCCTTAGATGGGTTAACCTAAATTGGCTTATCTTCTAGTCGACTGATTTTTTTTTTCCTCCCGACTGCCCAAATCTGCTGTTGAATCCATTTAGCAAATTTTAAAATTTAAGTTATTTTAATTTTAGACATAAAAATTTCTATTTTGTTCTTTTTTATAATTTCTATCTCTTTATTAATATTCTATATTTGTTTAGATATTGTTCTCCTGATTTTCTTTATTTCTTTGGACATTCTTTCTTTCAGCTTCTTGAGCACATATAAGAGATTATTTAAAGTCTTTGTCTGGTGAATCCAATGTTTAGCCTTACTCAGGATGGTTTCTCTACCTTTCTTCTATTCTTGTGCATGGGCTATACTCTCGTTTCTTTGCATGCCTCTTTTTTTTTGTTGTTGAAAACTGGACATTATGAATATTATAATGCGGTAACTTTGGAAATCAGCTTCTGCTCTATTTCCAGGATTTGTCATTGCCACTTACTGTGGGATGTAATTGTTTATTTGTTTAGTGACTTTTCTAAATTATTTTTGTAAAGACAGTGTTCTTTGCTGTGTGCGATCACTTATATCTTTTCTCTGTATGTCTCTGTGTCCTAACCTCCTCTGCTCACAATAAGAACACCAATCATATTGGATTAGGGCCCAATCAATGGCCTCATTTTACCATAATTACCTCTTTAGAGATCTTATCTCCAAATATAATCATGTTCTGAGATACTGGAAGTTAGGGCTTCAACATATGAATTTTGGGAGTATAAAATTCAGTCCATAACAACCAGTAGGGACTGGTTGTGTTCTCCACTGACACTGTAAGGAGATTAGGGGGCTTTTTAGTCCTCCTGGTGGGAATAAAAGTCCTGGCTTCCCATTCATCCTTCTCTGATACTGCTCTGGTTGGGTGGGATAGTGGTTGGGGTACCTCATTATAGCCTTTCAAGGGTGGATATCTAGGCTTCTCATGTGGCCTTTGCTGGCATGGGCAGGGTGGAACCACATTCTTTTTCTGTGGTATGTGGTTGGAGTGGACAGGTTATTGTCTAAAAGTTTTCTGTCTTGCTAAGCTGCCCTTTTCCTGATGTTTCGGCTAGAGAGAACAGGCTTTTGATTGGGCGTTTTTTTGTCTGTGCCTGTTTGCATATATATGTATATGCATATATTTGCATATATGTGTGTGTGTGTATGGCAAGGGCAGGAGATCAGCCACAGGATGGCTTTCCTTCACCAAATGCCACAGCTCAGTTGGGGTAGCCTTTTCTTTCAGCTACAATTCTAACTCTTTCCAGGTTCTGGTAATCTTCCCTTCCATGTCCCTTTAGGTATCCAGCTGTAATGGTTCCTCATTATTGCTAGCCCTGGTGTGTACCACTACTTTTTGTTTATTTTACTTAAATTTACTCACTCCTTTGAACATGGTCCCTTTACTAACCTCTCTTCAGTTACCCTGTTAAAGTGATCCCTCTGTATCTTGCCAGTAAACCAACCAATCATCATGTGACCACATTCTGGCCAAGAAGATGTTGACTAAGTGTCACATGGAAACTTCTATGGCCTTTTCTTAAGTATTGGTCTCTTTTCTTTGCTACCTCTTCCTTCCTCCTGCCTAGGTCATGATACTGCCATCCATGTTGAATGATGAGGACAGGGACACTCCCAGGATGGCAAGATGGTGAGCTGCAAGGAGCCTGTATCTTCCAGGATTTTGTGGAGAAGAAATGCTGTGTCAGTTCAGAATTGATATCAGCTCTTACTGGCTGTGTGATACTGGGAACATTACTTAATCTTTTTGGATCTTAGTTTCCTTATCTGTGAAGTGGGTTTTAATACTAGTTACAGCTCAGGCTTACTACGAAGATAAAATGAGATGATTTATACATAAGTGCTTAGCAAATGTATGCAAACAAAAGAGGTTTAATAAATATTGGTGAATTTGCCTTTCATGAAAATTCCAAACCTTTATACTCCTGCAGAGAAGATGTACAGCCTATATTTACTTTCACCAAGGGAATAATAACACCTTAGATTTGCAGTTTTCAAAATACTTGGGCATTCATTATCATATTTAATCCATGCAAAACCTCTGTGAGGAAGCTTGGCATGACCATACTTTTTTTTTTAATTGGAAAAGGAAGAGCGACAGAGAAGGAAATAGCTTGTAGAAGGATACTTACCTAACTAGTTAACTAATGAGTAAAAGAACCAGGCCTAGAATTCTGTTACCTTACTTCCATGGGATAGATATAGACAATTGAATATGATTATTGGGAAATATTGTTATGTTTTCTGGTTAAATTATCAAAAAATGTCCTCTGGTAAAATATCAGGCTTCAGATAGCAGATTATGTCAGAGGCAAGTTCACAAATTGTTCCCCAAGGGAACTCATTGCACAATCAGTGTCGGGGCAGCTGGAGGACTTCTTGGGATGTGAAAATGATGGGTGAGGTCCACACACAATTAGGAAGAAATTAGGGAAAATCTCTCAGAGTCTGTCATGTTTTGTATAAAGATGTCCAACTGGCTGTAATCAGTTTTATTCCCAGTTGGGAACTAAGGAGAAAAGAAGTAGAGAAATTGTAACTTGCAGCTACAAAGGAAAGATGAAGTTTCTCAATTACAGTATGAGCCAGGCAATGCCTGATTTTCAGACCACAGAGAGAAGCTGGCACGTGAGCTGGGCAGCCTAGGAGCTCTCCACGTGCCAGTCTAACAAGTAGACCAAAGGCCGATATAGGAGAGCTGTGCACTGTTGGAGAGATGTTTACCAATTAATTTTGGATTGAAGAGTGCAATTAAACCGTGATCAATTAGCAGTTAAGAATTAGAGGGAGAGGGTTTTAGGTGGTACCTAGCTAACTGTCCCTAGAGTAGCCTTTTCTTACGAGAAATGTCCAGAGCTGTGGAAAGAGATGGAAACTGATTGCGGGGGAGGAGGCTGGGCCTGTGATCAGCCCAGTGACTGAGTCAGGGAGTTTGTTGCTAACGGCAGGGCGGCAGAACTGGCTGCGGAACCAACCACTGACCTCCTGTAGCTGAGTCTGCCAGAGGCCGTCACGCCACCAGGCAGATGGACCCACTAATTCAGGAGCACCCATGGTCCCCGGCTGTGTTCCTCTGTCCCAGGCCGCTCCCACCCGACTCAGTGACAGGTGCACACCCTCTCCCTCCACACCGCTCAGATTTCAGCTCAACTCCCCTTCCTACCCTCCTCCTCGCCCACCACACACTTATCCCTACTCCCACTCCAAACATGAACTTGCTTCCTATGTCATAAGGGAAAAAGAAATCATGAGCTGATAAATCCCTCAACTTCATAAACCCACAAACCCAACCTCCTCAATTCCTGCCTGTTATAAGGGGGTGCTCTATCACCTGTCTAAGCCAAAAGGCTCTTAATAAAGACAAATCAATCATCGTTTTATGTTAGTGTTTTTTAACCTTCCCTATCAACATTCTCCTAAATTGTCTTCTAAAAGTCCTAAAACTTACTTTTTGATATTTAAGTCCTTGATCCATCTTGAGTTGAATTTTATATACATTCTGAGATGGGTTCCAATGTCATAATTGGCTATATGAAGTCCAGTTGTTTATCCAGTTCTTTTTACTGACTGGTCTCTGTCATCACTGGTCTGTCATGCCACCTCTGACATAGACCAAAGTTACCCACAAGAATGGCAGGATTCTGGGCCCTCTGTTTATTCTGCTGGCAATTTTATCTGTCCCTGAACCACGTCTATATAATAATTGTTACCATAACTTCTTAATAAGTCCCTCCTCTCTGTTTTTCTAAAGAAATATTTTGGCAATTTTTTTTCTCCATTTACCCTTCAGCATGAAGTGATCCATAAAAAAGGTTTTTAGGAAAACAAAAATCTGTTGGGATTTTGATTGAATGAAAATGAACATATAGATTAATTTGGGGAACACTGACACCGTTATAAATATTAAGTCTTACTATTCATGACTGTAATATAATACATTTGCTCATTAACTAAAATCTTTTAAAATATCTAAATAAATTTGTCTTATTTTCCTCATAGAGAAAGATATCCAGAAGGATTGTTGATTTTTCCCAGGTGAAGGCAAACAAATATTGGTTGTTTTTACCAATTGAGACACTAAAGAAAGCTGGGCATAAATCTATTACAGTAAAGAATTTGGCTTCAGGTGGGCACAAGGCTAATGTGGTATTTGGGTTGGGCACTGCTGGGCTGCGAGCCTTTTATTTTCTCATAGATCTTAGACAAATCTATAACCTCATCTGTTAGGCTTTTAAACAGGTGAAACGGGTAGTGAAGAAACTAGTACTAAGGAGAATTAATCCTTTTTCTACTAAGCTGTTGAAATTGGCTTAAGACCTTCCTTAGCTTCGGTTTTAGAGGAGTGTTGAAGTTTAGGTAAAGGTTTAGAAGAATCGATCTGAACTCCTACGGCTTTGCTCCAACTAGTTTGTTTATGTTCACAGAGTCTTTAAAGGGCTTCAGGAATTCTTAGAGCATTGGTAATTCTTCAGTTCTTTCTCAAATCATACCGAGTGTAGGCATTTTAATATGCATACCAGCTATAACTTCTGGGACTTCAAAAAAGAATCCATTTGAAGTACATTTTAGTTGGCAGTTCCACTTGCAAACTTGGTCCTTTCCTATTACATATTCAGGATTTGTGTCACAGAGAAGAAAGGAACGTTCATCTGCTAATGGTCCCAAGGCAGCAGTCACAGGTCGAGACACAGAAAAGGGCTTAGGATTGTTAGAAATTCCCACTATTTGAGTGGTTTTGGTACTCCAGGGGAATCTGTTGTTCTATGGTAGTGGGATTAATGGTAGATAGAGTGACACCTATATCAACAAGAAAGCTAAATTGCTGACCATATATATTTATAAATCATTCCCCTGGGAGTTTAGGTGATGGACCAGGAATTGTTTGGTTCTAATGTTTTTCTCAGCTACAACACCATTGAACAGACTTCGGACAGCTGTTTTCTGTTTCTTAACCACGTGTGATGCTAGTATTCCCAGCGACTCTCCTGCCTGCAGTATCTACACAGGTGTTCTTATTTAGAGGCTCTTTGTTCTCAGAGAACTTTTTGTTTTTGTTTTTATTTTGGGGACCAGTTGTTTAATTGGGATAGCCAGAAGTTGTTTTCATTTCTAGCTTGTTTACTTTCTAAGGCTTTTTGAAAATGTTAAGCCACATGTTGGAGATCTTCTAAATTGCCAGTTTCCCATTCCAATTTATTTTTCTAAGTTTCCTATTTCAGATGTGAATCTATTTACAAAAACAAAGAATGAGGCTCCTTTTACTTCAGCTGCTCGGTCTATCACAGATATTGTTTAAAAGTTTCCTGAAGTCTTGTTTTAAGGTCTATTGAGTCATCTTTATTTTATTTACAAGTTTGAATTTTTGTCCAATCTTCTCTTAAGGGAAAAACTTCATTAATGGCCATATGCAGCTCATTTCTTGTTTTTCTTGTCTTCTCAAGGCCAATATCTAAATTGTGCACAGCTGAATTATTTGAATTCTTCCTGGCGTTTCTTATCCTGTTGCTTGTAATCATTTCCCCCATCTGAGGGGCTTACAATCGAGGAAACCAGTTTGTATGGTTCTGGTAGTCTAGTATAGTAAGTAGGTAACAACTACTTCCCAGTAGTAGTTCATTTGCATAACATTTCTGTCTGTTGTGCTGAGGTTTTGCAATCTTAACTATAGCCCTTAACTCAACCTAAGTTTGACTTCTAGACCAACCTTTTAGGCTAGCAATTTTAAGGGAATATTGTGAAATGTGACTCTTCCTTTCCTAAGAAAAATGCTGTGAAAAAAGTAGCTCGTTTGGGAAGTTAAGAGAAGGCGCCAAAGGAGTAGAAGAGGTATTATATAATTGGATGTCTGTGTGAAGGTAACTTGGGACAGAAAGAAGAAGAGGTGCAAGGAGAGTACATTTCAGAAGGTTTAAGTAAAAGTGAATTCTTTTTGTTGGCTTTTCCAGAACCCTTTAGAAAAGCTATTTCGAAGTCAATGTTTTATTTTAAGGCCTTAGCTCACCATTGAATATTTGTCTTCTTTTCTAGAGCCTCTCTTAAATATATTATTATTTTTAATTTTTTGTAGCCTTTGTTTGTTTAGAGAAGTTTTAAGCTCACAGCAAAACTGAGAATAAGGTACAAAGATTTCCCATATACCTCCTACCCTCACAAATGAATGCATAGCCTACGCCATTGTCTATTCCCCACCAGAGTGGTACACTTGTTACGACTGATGAACACATGTGGACACATCATTGTCACCCCAAAACCACAGTTTACATTAGGGTTCACTTTTGGTGCTGTATGTTCTATGGTTTTAGAAAATGTGCAATGACATGTATCCACCATTATAGTATCATACAGAGTAGTTTCACTGCCCTTGAAATTCCCTGTGTTCCAGGGAATCCCTCCTTCCTCCCAATCCTTGGCAACCATTGATCTTTTTAATGTGTTATTTTAATGTGTCAGAAGTTCCCCAGAGTTGAGTTAGGTGGAGCATGTGGTCTTGATGATGCCTCCCCTACTCCTGATGGTAGCAGGAACAGGGCATGAGCCTGGCTCTCAGGTGGGCGTAGTCATGGGTGGGTGCAGGGTAGAGGGAGGAAAATAGCAGGAAAGAGGTTCTAGCCACCCTGGAGAGGGTGTTTGCCAAGGTGCTGGACGAGTGGGTCAAGTAGCTGAAGGAATATATTAAATAAATAGCTTAATGAGTAAAGTGCAAAAAGGCTAAGGAAATTGTAACAAAGGACTCACATGCAAGAGTTTCATTGTCCGGATACAATCTGTAGATGTGTCCACAGTCAATTCTATGATCTTATGGAACTCCATAGAATTGGTGGAAAAATCACAAAGTACACACTATCTATTCAAGGGGTTGCTTTGGGTTGAGGAGAAAAGCACCACTGGCCTGTCTCTCTTTCTCTCTCTCTTTTTCCCTGTCCCACCTGTTTTCTTCTGTTAGGTTCACCTGTGACAGATTTGCCAGAAGTTAGGAAATGAAGGGGCAAGTCGCGAAGTTCACATTTTGGTTAAACAGAGGTCTATTAAAGGAACTGATAAGTTCACACTCACTAAAATGGGGACTGTAAGAAGCTTGAGTCTGCCCATCAACCCTGGTCATTCAGTAAAGGTGTGAACACCCCTCTCTCTTGAGGTCCTAGCCCATGGTTAGAAGGCATTATTGAGGAAAACAAGAGTGTGGTGATTTTCCCAGAATGAAAACTCCCCTACCACCCAGAGTGGGGAGGGAACTCCGTGGCCAGCGAGGGTACTGGAGCGGGTTCCAGGAATTGAAAAAAGAGGTGAGCAGCGGGTAGATGAGACGTGCTCTTCATCGTTGGGAGGGCGCCGCAGCTGCAGGAACATGGCGAGAACTTGTATATGGCTCGCAACAACAGTGGCAACATGCCAAGTGAAAGCGTGTTTTATGTAGGAGATAACACCATGGTTACATATGTGTGCTGACTCACGCCTTACTGGAAGGCTGGCTTGCTGGAAGCCCGGGCCAGAAACACACCGGCAGTCATCTTGGTTTTATTGCCTATTCACATGAATTTTCCCTTACACCCAGCCTTTCGGGCTTTCTCTCTCTCTCTCTCTCTCTCCAAAGGGGAAACAAACAAACAAACAAACAAAAGCCAGGAGCTCCTTGCAAATCTGAATGTCTCTGTCACCTAAGCAGCACAGGCAGGTGAGGAGGTTTCCGGCTGTGGTCTCCAGCTTGGCTGCACCGTAGAGTCACTGGGGGAGGGCTGACATCCCCCATGCCCAGGCCCCAATCCAGATCCGTCACATTAGAGTCTTTGGGATGGGATCTGGGAATCCATTTTTATTTTTTAATTTTAATAAAGAAAAAACGCCCAGATTCTTGACACTGAAAATGTGGTCCTCAAACCGGCAGCATTAGCAACACGTGGGAATTTGTTAGAAATGCAAATTCTCAGACTTCAGACTCCTCAGATCAGAAATCAGAAAGTCTGGGGGTGGGGTCCAGAAAACTGTGGTTTTAAAAAAGGTTTATTTTTTTTTGTTGTGGTGAAATACACATATTTATCATTTTAACCATTCACAAGTGTACCATTCAGTGGCATTAATGACATTCACAGCGTTGAGCAACCATCACCGCTATCTACACCCAAAACTTTTTCATCATCCCCAACAAAGTCTCTGTACCCATGAAACAATAACTCCCCTTGCCAACTCGTCCCTGGTACCCTCTAGTCTATATTCTGTCTCCACAAGCTCGCCGCTTCTAGGTACCTCATATAAGTGGAATAATACAATCTTTGTCCTTCTGTGTCTGGCTTATTTCACTAAGCATACTGTTCCCAAGGTCCACTCGTATCACAGCATTTAGCAAAATTTCATTCCTCTGTTATGGCTGAATAAAAAGCAACCTATGTTTTAACAAGCACCCAGGTGATTCTGGAGCGTGCTCAAGTCTGAGAACGACTGACCTAGGAGTGATGCTTCTCGAATTTCGGTACACAAGAACCTCTCGAGGATCTTGTTAAAACGTAGGCTCTGATTCATTAGCTGACTTACGAGCTGATTTATTCATGGAGCCCCAAATTCTGCATTTCTGACAAGTGATGTGTGGACTGGGTTGAGAACTACCTGTTAAGGCATCACAGCTGTGCCCGGCTTACCCTGAAATGACACAAATGAGGATCAGTCTTATTCCAGGGTGGAGGGAGGTGGAGGCTGGGGTCTATTTCTGCCTTGTGGAGCAGAGACAAGGATCTTGAGCCTTCATGTCCTCTGACTAGGCCTCCTGGGCTGGGACGCAGATGTGAGCCTCACCAGATTGGGAAAGGCTGGAATCTGGAAACTTTTTAGGGAGCTCAGTGTTAATTACTACATAATAAGTGACAACCTGATGGATCTTTAGTCACTGTCTTGAGACTCCCTGCCAGCTTCTGAGATTCATGGCTGGGAAGGAGCCCAGAAGTGCTGAGAGGAAGAGGGGGTCCTGATGGTGAGATGTCAGAGTTGGGGTGGGTGCCACAGGCCCTGGGGACAGGCTGGGGCAGGCCTGTGGCATCACAGCAGGGGCCCTGGGCTGGGTGGGAGGGCCGGCTCCTCTGTTTGCCTTCCTGGTGGATTAAATCTGATGTGACATCCAGAAGCAGGGAGTGATGGAAGAAGGGAGGGCTCTGGGACCACCGCAGATCTGTATTTTCAAAGCAACAGTAATCACCTCTGGGTGAGCCAACCACAGAATATCCTCCACCCGTGACTGTTCAACCGAAGGATGTTCCCACAGAAGAGATCACCACGACCACCAGCAGCTGTTCCAGTTCGACCTGCTCCCCTCGTATGACGCAAGCCGTCACGTGTGAGTGGTCTCGGAGTTAGAAACAAAATAGTTGGGAGCAATCCTTTAGAACCATGTCTGTTTTGTGAGTAGAGCAGCTGCTGCATAGGACGTGACATGAACGGTAAGGAAATTATGGTTCATTCGTGTGATGAAATGCCTTGGAGCCATTGAAAATGTGGTTCGAGGGAGTTTTTAATGACACTGAAAATATGTTCATGCTTATGAAGGGAAAAAGTCTCAAGTATCTCCCCTCAGTATCCTTGGGGAGTTGGTTCCAGGACCTCTGCAGATACCAAAATCTACAGGTGTAGTCTTGGCACATCATCATCTGTGCACATCTTCCCTATAATTTAAATCATCTCTTGATTGCTCATAATACCTAATACAATGTAAGTGCTGTGTAAATAGTTGTACTGCATTGTTTTTAAAATTGCTATCATTTTTATTATGTTATTTTCTATTTGTTTATTTTCCAAATATTTTTGATCCCACGTTGGTTGAAGCCACGAAAGTGGAGCCCACAGATACAGAAGGCCGACTGTGTATGTATGTATATATATATATATATACATATAAGAGTGTCTGTACATGTATATTCCTTATATGAATTTTAAACCACACACACACATATATATATGGACAGGAAATATTCTAAAAATAACTGGTTATATTTAGTGATAGGAGAACAATTTGTTTTAATTTTCCTATTTATCATGTTTATATTTTCTTTATCTTTTATAATGATCATATTACATTTACTAACCAAGAAAATTTTAAAAAGTATATTATAGAGCAATGACCAAAAATTGAAAGATACATTTTTTTTTATCTATTTTTAAACCTAGAAAGCACCAGACTGTGTTTCAGCACGCAATGTTATTTGAAATATTCAATTATCACCCAGACCCTCCAAAGGCTCCCTCTCTCAAGAGAGAAAGCCATAATGGTTGACAGAGCATCATTGGCCCTTCACCTCTCCTCCACCCTTCTGTCCCTTGCCCCAGCCGGACCTTGATCTGTGTCAAGTGTGCCGGGGTACTGTGCTGCCTCAGGGCCTTGGCACTGGCTGTGTCCTTGGCCAGCAGGGCCTCCCCCAGCCGTCGTCTGCTGAGCTGAGCTGACACCTCTTCTTCCTTCGGGTCTTTCCTTTAAATGATCTTCCCAGTGTGGCCCTTCCTGGAGATGCTACTTAAAATTCCCAAGTCCTATAACATTTTACATATATTTTCCTCCTGCTTTTGTTTTTCTAATTAGCATGTGCCGCTATTTAACATAATATATTTTATTTCTCTATTTCTTTATTTCCATTCCTGTCCGATATAATGTGAATCCCACTGGGTCAGAGATTTTTGTCTCTGTTTTACTCCTATAGCTCCAGAACATTTTAGACCAATGCTTGACACTGACTCTTGAAAATTAGCTGTTGAATGAATGAATGACAAAACAGAAGATGCTATTTTTGGCTTATAAAAATCATAAGGGGTAGAAAGCCTGTAAATATCTTCCAGCTCCACTAACAATTCAAATCAAAACCATTCACAGCCACGGCACTTACTGCCACTTAAAGATAGTATCCCATAGTCACTTCTGCTATTTCAGTGGTTTATAGATTTAATTTTCAGGAAATCTGAATATATACAGTGGTGCCAGGAATATCATATATTTGGTGGGTATGCTCAAAAGAAAACATGGCTAAGTTTTGGAATAGCATTATGGCTTGACAGTCCGGAGTGGATAATGACTTGCTGGAAACCAGACTAGACAGAGAAAGCTGTAAATATCGGTAAAGCATTTATTCATTTAATATGTGTTTATTAAGCATCTAGTATGGGACCTGGGTACACATAGTGAACGAAACATCACTCCTTCCTCGATTCAGTGTGCAAGCTAGTAGGGTATACAGGTAAGTAAACAGTAATAGTCCAATGAGATATTATGGACACGCACAGGAGGGACAGCTAACCCAGACTTGGGACAGGAGGGTCGGGGAAGGTTTCTGGCGGAGGTCGTATGTGAGAAGGAGGAAAAGGAGCATGTCAGGTGGATAGGGCTTAGGCGGCGGCAGGGGTGGAGAAGAGGCTGAATCCGGCTGCTCTGGGGAGGGCCCGGTAGGGGAGGTGTCAAGGTCCTTCTGAGGAGCTGAAAAGCCCAAGATGGTTCGAGTGAAGAATATCACCACCGAAGTGTCCTAAATCCGAACACTTCTTATCCCCTCGTCACCCTAATGCAAGCCACCACCGTCTCTCCCCGGACTGCTTGGAGCACTCGCACCCCCAAACTGGATTCTGCTTGTGACCTTTATCTTACTAATACCGAGAAAGAAAGCAGCAGCCCTCACAGCTGAGAGCTAGCCCAGCACCGCCGGTGGGGTGCGGTGCGCCTAGGATCTGGCCTGGCACGTGCAGCTGGGCCTATGGTGATCTTCTGTCCAACATAAACATGCCATAAAACTCCAACGTCAAGCAAGGCCACTCTGTGACCACGATAGATAAAAACAAAAACAAGAGCACTCTGTCATCATGTCTGGACAGAGACAAAAACATAAACATTGTCCAAATCACAAAAATGACCAAATGGCCTTCTATCCTGACTAATGTGAGTTACTGTTTCACCAAGCACAGCTTTAGCCTCCCTCTGTCTCTCTCCTCTTTAAGCTCGGATTTATTAAGCAATCAACCGCTTTCTGGCAGCGAATCCAGAGCAAACCCCACTTCCTTGAACCTTCTCCAGAATCACCTAACGTAAGCCCCGGTCCTATAATTTCTGGTCCCCTCTTGCTGAGATACCCCACACTTCTCCCTCATTGCAGTGAGTTAATACACACAGCTTGTTTAACTGTGGGGTGTGTTCCCGGTGGTCTTAGGTTGGAGGATATTGACAATATACAAACCAGGTTAAGACACTTTTCTACTCAGAACTCTTCCATGGATTTCCATGACTCTCAGGGTCCAGATCAAACTCCTCTCCAAAACCTGCCTCATTGAGCTCTACCTGCTTCTCAGACCTCATCCATTTGCTGCACGAAATATTACGGAGGATTTGCTATGTGCCAGAGACCTTCCCCGACACAGGTAACCTGCAGACAGTGGTGCGAAGAATGGGTTGGAGAGAGAAGCCAGGTTAGGGGATTGGGAGACCAGGTACACGGTTCTTTTAGTCCAGTGAAACAACTGGATTGCAATCAGGGAGGGATAAGAGTAAAAAATAATGTCCAGATCTCTGGTTTAGGCAACGAGGGCTGACACGGTATCGTTTGCTGTGGGAGGACATGCAGCAGTATGCCAACAAGGATTCTAGAAAAGGCAGTCCCTCCACTTGGCTAGAGAGTGTCTTACTTGCTAAAGAGGGCTCTTCCTAAAATATCTTCAGAAGGGGACCTCGCCAGAGCCCAGGGATACTGTTTTCCACCACCTTTGGCCTGTGGGCTGGTGCCTGTCGCTGCAAGAAATTGTTTGGATAATGTACTTATTGCAGGTTCTGGTTTCTATGTGTAAGGGAGACATACTTCAGTGCCGTCAGTGACTTATTTCTTGTGGCCTTCTGGGCTTAAATAAAATGATGATGAGAGTAATTCAGAGTCCATGAAGTAGTGTAAAAACAGCTGCCATCTGCCATCGCTCTCGTTGGTAACTCATTTCCTTTTTATAATAGGCTCCAACACGTATGAATGAAGTCAGAATGTGCTGCCCTTGTTCAGAGGAACCCGTAAGTGGCTTGCTTTTGTGTTGTAACTCTCAGAAGTAAATTATTCAGTATTCATTGCTTATAGGGTTTAAAGAGAAACTAAATTTATTTTGCTTTCTCCACCTCTCATTCTAGGACATGCTTTAAGGAGTCCATCACAGAGAATTTGCAGAATTGACTACTTGTGTGTTTTGCATATTTATAAACACTTTGTTATTTATTAATGGGCCATTTTGGAGATAAAATTAGCACTTTATTCACATCACCACCGTTTCTCAAAGGCACACTGACTAGCGCCTGGGGATTTGAGATTGACGCGCACGTCATGAAAGCGCAGGTGATCGTCTCCCCCGTAAATCCCGGCGAGGGCGAGAGCTGCCCGCGCGCAATTTATGAGGCTGGAGCTCTAGAGCTGTGCTGTCCAGTACAGTTTTGCAGAATTTAAATTAATTAAAGTTAAATAAAAATTCAGTCCCTCAGTCATGCTAGCCACATCTCAAGTGCTCAACAGCCAGATGTGGCCAGTGGCTGTCCCTGGAGAGCACAGAGCATTCCCATCGCTGCAGAAAATCTGCTGGACGGTGCTTCTCTGGACCCTGTCAATGTTGGCGTCCTTTCGCAGACTCCCGGATTGACAGGATTTGGTCCTTTACAACCGACAGGCCAGAAAGGCTGAGGGGTTAAGGCATGCTCGTACTGCAAACCCTGAGTATGTGCGGGATTCAGCCACTTCCTGCCATCTCCCACCCAGTCTCATTGCTGTCACCATCGCCTGAATTTACCGTAAGAGTCTTCTGACTGGTCTCCCGGCACCCAGCCTTGGCTCCCACGATCTCTTCTCGACATAACAGCCAGAGTGAGCCTACTCAGAACCTTCCAGTGGCTTTGTGACTCAGAGTGAAAGCCGGAGTCCTTACAATGCCCTACAAGGACCTACGTGTCTGACTCCCCCTCCCTCTGACACGCCTCTTGCCACACCCCCTGGTTTTCTCTGCTCCAGCCATATCGGCCCCAGGCACGTGTCCCCTGCGCTTGCTGCATCCTCTGCCCGAAATACTCTTCTTCCAGATGTCTGTATGTCTTGTTCCTTCACTGCCTTCTGGTCTTTGTTCAAAAGCCTTCCCTGGCTACCCTACCTAAAATTCCAGCCCTTCCCTGATAAACATTTCCTATCCCCTTCCCCACTTCTCTGACACTTGGCATTGTCTGCATACCTTACGTTTTGCTTATCAGTGCTGTTTATTTTCTCATTCCTCCACTAGAATGTGAGCTCCACTGGGCAGGTTTTTGTCTGTTTTGCTCACTACTGTACCTAGTGCTTAGAACAATGCCTGGCACATAGCAGGTGTTCAGTAAATACTTATCAAACAAATGAATGAATGAATGGGTTTTGCAATTCCAGTGCCCGTAGGAGGGAGAGAAGGCATGAGGTGAGTGAGGAGGCCTAGTATGGGTTTGAGAATGTGAGAGGCTCTGCCTCATCCTAGATGGAAGTCTTGGAGCAAGTCACTTAATTTCTTTGAACTTGTTTCCTCCTCTGTAAAATGAAACTTAAACCTGCCTTGGAGGATTGTCTTTAGGGTTAATTGGGGCATCCCTGGCACATAGTCTGAACACAATAATGTTAATTCAGGAGCTGTGAAATTTGACCCAGGGCTCTTCTCCATTTAAGAGAATCTGTGTGAAAACCATGCCCATATTTCTCTCCTGTGCATTTTAAAATGTCATGCTTTTATTTTAATAGTAAAAATGTTATATATACAAATTTTGGAAAATCTGGATGATGACCTTATAATTAAGGTTGGCTATGAGATTTCAGAGCTCATCTTTACAATGGATTGTGGATGTGAAAGCCAGCAATCAATGTTGATATTCTATGGATAAAAGTTTTACAGAAATTCAAATAGAGAAAAGTAGAGGAGAATCAAGTCATGTTGTGTAACGTTGGTGACACAAGTCTGCTGAGCTCAGAAAGAACCTGTACCATGGAAAAGAGACTCATATGCACATTTCAAGAGGAAATTTAGTTCCAGCAAAGTAACATAGTCTGTATAGTATATCGTGCTGAGTTAATGTTATTTTGAATTTTATTGCACTCATATAAGAGACCTATGCTTACAGAGTTTATACCTGGTTTTATGTGTGTGCATGTTTAGGAGTGTAAAAACGTTCCACCAGGAAAGCAGAAACCACTCTAAATATTTGGAACAAAGGCAACACAACACAAGGAAGTGGTTACCCAGCTGGTGGGACTGCTGGTGGTGGGACACTCAGGAGACTGGCACCAGTAGGAGGCCACCCCACCCCTGGGCTGGAGGGACAAAAGTAAGGAGGTGGCTCCAGAGCCCAGGGACTGGGGCTACCAGGCAGAAGTGGAGAGAGCTAGAGCCTTGCAGGAGACGTCTGTCTCCAGAGAAGCTACCTGACACCGGCAGGGGAAGACACACACACACACACACACACACACACACACACACACACACACTCCAGAGATACAGAGCACAGCAGGCTGAAGTATGCATCTCCTGGCAAACTCACCAAAGACCAGCACATTGTGATTATGTGGACATGCGGTTGGTCCCCCAACCTCTGTTTTCTTCCTGTCCAACTCTGGCAGCAGCTGGTCAAATGGGTGGGCTTGGCAGGCCCCCAGCTTCAGGGGTGGGCTTTGGCTGGCTTAGATGTCTAAACCGAGCATGGCCACCCACCCCTCCTTGCCGTAGCGGTTGGTTCGGTAAGTAATGGCCTAAGACCATCAGCTCCAGACATTCCTCAGGCCTCAGTGACTGGTTTAGGGATAGACAGCTGGGTTCTGTGTCCTGGATATGAACAAAAAATAGCACATGGCCCCCAAATGCTCCCAGTGGCTGTGTTGGGGAAGGGTCAGCAGCCACTGGAAGGGAGAAGCCCAGCGCCAGGTCACAGAGAAGGGAGGCAGTGGCTCCTGTGTGCAGCCCTGATAGCCACTGTACCCCAGGAGTTCCTCATTTATTTGGAGCTGGTTAGTCCCCTTTCTTGTTCAAGCCAGTTTAAACTGGGTTTTGGTTGCAACCAACACAATAATAAGAGCAGGTCAACACTGAGGGGTCCAAAAGAAAAAAAAATTGTGTGTTAAAGGGGGTACATATGTTGTTCAAGCTTGAAGAGCGCTAGTAACTCCTCCACAGTGCCATGTCTTCAGTTTCACCACTAAGGATGACCACAGGTACCACACAGAGCATGGAGCATGGGGCACGCATCCCGGGGGCCTTTGGAGGCCAAGCTGAGGGGCCGGGGAGGCTTCACAGCAACTCTACGGTGCACGTCTGGTTTCAAGCCAGGAGGAGCAGACGTATACTTGGTGAAGAGCTCCAGAGAGCTGCGGGTGGATGAGGCAAAATGTGTGGAGAGTCAGGGCTCTTCCTTAGCAATGTGGGCAAAATTGGGGTCAAAACAAATGGAAAATTGGTCGCTGCCCCCAAGACCTGTTGAAAGAAATGACTCCCTCCCGACACACAAAGCAGTAGGTCCTGTAATTTCTAGTGGAAACTGCTAAGCTCAGCATGAGGTTAGGAAAGGCAAGTGGGTCTAAGCACTTCTGAAGCTTCTTTCCTCTGGGGTTTTTGGTGGCAAAGAATTCTGAACTCCTCTGTGGATTCTAAATAGGGTCCTTTGGACTTCTGCAGAGTGATATTCAAATAGGAGAACTGATCAGCCTTCATAGAATGCATTGCTTCAGGCTGGCTAGGCTGGACTATGGCAAAGAATTGCTATTTCTGTACCTTCTACAGCGGTTTGCTGTGGGCCATTTGGACTTCACTTTGGTCCCTTCACAAGCATAGGCACAAGTGCTTCCATTCTTCCCTGATCTGGGTGCTGGGGGTTTTCTCTGGAGCAGACGGAAGTTTGGTGGCTCAGGGGAGCACAGAGGTGGTCCTGATGTTTCCTCCATGTAGGCACAGCAGCGAGGGATTTCATGGAGCATCTTTGACCTTAGTCTTGGAGATTTGGGGTCTCCTGGGCTTCAGCGTAGCAGTTTTGCCTTTGACCTACCCAGAGAACACTCCATGGGAAGTTTTGCATTTGGTGCTGTCTCTAAAACCTCCATTACTCCCAATATTTGATTTTCATTGTTCAGGGAGCAATTTTAGGGTAACCTGGGTCAAACTGCTGATGCTCCATTGAGTGTGGTATCAGCCAAAGTTAGTTTTCTTCTTTCTTTTTGGTGGTGGTCAGGGGCAGTGATTAAAAACAGGGAGTGTGTCTTGGGCACAGTTGACTGCCTCAGCTGCTAGCACATTCGCTGTGGCTGTGTGAATTACATACAATGCCTCTTTGGGTGGTCAAATGCCAAAATGGTGCACTTCTCTGGGCTGATTCATTTCTATGCTGGGCGCATGGAATTTCAGCTCCCACAGAAGCTCTCAGCTGAGCAGGGCTTGAACTGTGTAGGCAAATGTGAAGGTCCTTTGTGGGCTGAGGGTCGGGCCCTCCAGGTGTGACTTTAGATTGCCTATGCTGTGTAGAAACGAGCGTTTCTTACCCAGTGAGAGTGGGTGATTCAGTGATATCTCAGCAATACTCTGCATTCGCTCCTGGAAATGTCATTTGTTCTCATTGTAATTCAGCATCGAACCTTGGAACCTCAGTTTCCTCATCTGTTAAATGGGGAGAAGAGCTCCTGCTCTTCCTTGCATAGGTGTCGTTTGGGTCAAATGCAGAGGTATCTGTGAGCCTGCTTTGGGAATGGTGACTAGGGCTGAGCCACTGAAGTTCAAGAAGACGTGAGATGATGGTACGAGACCTTTCGAGCAAGATGTGAAGGTCAGGGCCAAGGAATTCGTTTTTGTGGCAGACTGCAGGGCTGGAGCTGGGGAGCGGGAGCAGAGGAGAGGCCTGCAGCTGCATAGTGACCGAGGGCCTGGCCTGGGTCGGGCCTGCAGGACATCCTTCAGGGCACTGCGAGTGGGAGGTGAGTTTCTGCTGGGGCAGATGAGGTCTGGGGCCACCACCATTGGAGCATTGGTATAATTGGCCCCAGTTTGTGCCAGGTGGTTTGCCATAAGTGAATGCAGCTTTACAGAGCTGGGTCAGGAGCACAGCTGTAGCGGTCTGGGTCCAATCAGGAGAGAAGCCACACAGCAGATTAAAGAGAGAAAGTCTAATATAAGAAATGATTATGACAAAAGAGTAAGATACGAGCAAACTTGCTATGGTTCCCTGGGGCTGAGGGAGGCCACCTAAGAAAGGACAAACTTGGGGGTCAGGACCTCGTTGGAGAAGGGATGGTTTGGCCACTGGGAAGCAGTGAAGTTTGCCGGTTTGGCCAGGCTGGAGTTGGCCTGGAGTTGCTGGACAAGCAACAGGCCACCCTCTGGAGTGCACAGAGGACAGCGTCAGTCGATGGCCGGGTGTGCAGGAGGAGACCAGGCGCTGGCTGGACGGAGCCTTCAGAGCGTGTGACCCAAACCCAGGCTCTGGTTTCCGTGTTGAGAGGGCTGCAGAGACGCCGTCAGCACGCAAGGCTGCACGGTCGCAGTGTGGCTCCAGAGGGGTGTGTGTGTGTGGGGCACAGACACATTCGATGCCCTCTCACCACCCAGCGGGAGCCAGAAACAGCAGGAGATCCGCTTCCTCCTGCAGTGTCCCTCGGCGCCGCCTGCTGAGGAAGCTGACCTCACGTTCTTGACAAAGGAGACCCCGCACCTGACGCCCACCTAGACTAGGTCCCGCAGCTCCTTAATTTCCACTAGCCGCCTGCTTAGCTGCTTTACAAAACCCCAAATGAAACCATCTTAAGAGAATGACAAGCTAACTCTTTCAGGTCAGAATTTATTTTATAAGATTCTGTAATTTTAGGAAAAATCCCAAGGTCATGTATGTACACACAAACACACACAAATTGACCAGAAAAATCACCGTAATATAGGTTAAAGGGGAAAACCAGGCCACAGACTATTATGATCCCAATTTGGTTAAAAATAAGTCAATATCAGTATACATGCAGAGCAAAATAACTAGGAAGATACACAAAGAAATGTTAGCAGGATTTTTCTCTAGTTGTATTACAGATAATTTTTCTTTCAGCTCGTCTGTGTTTTCTAATTTTCTACAATAAACCTGGATTACTTGTATGGGTAAAAATAGGAAGGAAGGAAGGAGAGAAGGTGGAAAGAAAGGAGGGAAGGAGGGAGGGGGAAGAGGGATGGGGCGGAGGGATGGGCAGAGGAGGGAAGGGGGGAGGAGAAGGACTCTGAGCCAGCCCCAACAGGGATGAAAGGTGAAGGCGTTCGGAAGTGCCCAGCACAGATGAACATCTGACCGAGCTCAGTTGCTGCCCTTGCTTTGCTGGGCCAAGTGGGAGCTGCCGCGTGCTCCTTGTTAGGTCCCATCACCTGTGTCTTCAGAGGCAGGTTCTGGCGCTCAAGTTGCTTTCGAGGGATAGCTGTGGCCTGGGACGTTCCTAAGGCTGGAAGCCCAACCGGCCCTTCTTCCAGTCTCCCGGTTCAGCCGCTGGGTGGGGAGGGGATCAGAGCTCAGTTTGTTTGGCCTGGCTAAGCAGGTTATACTTTTATTAGACATAAACCTAGAAAAAAGCCCCAACCTGGGGAAAGATTTCTATTTAGAGCTGGGAAACTAGGCCACTTCTAAGATCACTGACCTACATTTTCTGCTATAGAAATTTAAGATGAAATAGCAGTTGTTGCTGGGCATGTGGGCACTGAAACTCCATCAAAGGGCGGGGAGATGCAGAAAGGGAGGCGGGCGGGGAGTTTTAAAGAGCTGCTGTATTTGAAATCTTTTTAAACCAAGCCAACAATATTTAATAATGGAAGAAGAATGAGTATCCCAACTGTGTATTTGTTTTCCTGGAAGAGCAATGTTTGCTAACTGGTGCCTCCTTCAGCAGGTAAAAAATCCATTTCCATTTAAAAAATGACATCTCCCCCAGGCCCCAGCCAGCTGCCCACAAAGACAAACCTTGGTGCCTCACGCTGGCTGCCAGCCGTCTGCTCTTTGTCATGGACTTCTGAGAAACCGTTCGCTTGGTCTCACTGATCTGGGCTCTTTAGACTGGACCCTGCAGAGCATCTGAGGTTAATAGGCTCTTGGGGCCTGAATTCCCATGAATCTTGGTGGAAGGGCGGAGTGGCTGTCCAGAAGAAGAAAAATAAAATGACAGTGATGTGTGGCTGCTACGTTGCGGAGTCTACAGGGCAGGGCCAACATTTAGGTGGTAAGAGCTAGATTGACAACTCCCTGGCCTGTGATCAGTTCATTCATCTACAGTTCGTACTGCGGTTCTTTGTGATTTTAAAATGTAGAGGCAAAGAGATCACCGAGTCCTATCTGGGGAAGCTATTTCTAATATCTTCCAGTATCTAGCTCTCCCCTAATTTGGGTCCACTGAACACTGCAATTCCCCATGTCAGTGGTTCCAGTCGCTGTGATGGAGCAGAGGTCACCTGGCGTGGGCATGTAAACACCAGTGCTGGGTCCCTAGGCCCTGACTTCCCTGAGGACCCAACAGACTCATGATAAGAGGGGACATTCCCCCCGGGTCTCCGAGTGAGGATGGCATGGAGCAGATCCGCCCCACCCCTGAGCTGTGGAGGTGGTTTTTGAACCTATCCTGACTCACGCAGTACCGTATTACCTCGTTCTCGGAACCAGTTACTGTCTTTGCCAATCGACTAAAATATCAAAACAAAGAAAAAACAAAAGACATGAATGGATGCCTAACATAGAACGTGCTCGTTACTGGAGACAGAGGAGGGATGCCGCTTTCTCTGCCTCCATGGTCGCGTAGCCTCCTTCTTTGTTCCGCTTGTGTCTCGAATCTCCCTTTGCCTTTCTCTTAAAAGAATACTTGGCATCGAATTTAGCGTCTACTTGGATAATCCAGTATGATCTCATCTCAAGATCCTTACCTCAGTTAACATCTGCAAAGATCCTTTTTCCAAATAAGGTCATATTCACAGGTTCTAAGTGGACATATCTTTTGGGGACCACCATTGACCCCATTACATGAACACTTTTCCAGTGCCGGCTCCTAGGCCAGGCAATGTATGTCCATGTTTTACCTAACTTGTTCTCTCATTAAGTCTCTGATGGAGGTATTATCATGCCCATTTTAAAGACAGTGAAACTGAGTTTCAGGGGAGAAGACTAACTTGTCCTAGGTCACACAATGGTGGGAGCTAAGAGTTACACCTAGATCTTATTCCTAAATCTGTGGGATGTCATATATTTGTATATATTTCCAAAAGAGTGTTATTTTCTTCAAACCACCGATGCTTGACAGATTTCTGGAACTCCTCTGTTTCTGGACTTTTCATAAGCCATGCAAGAAAATCCTGCCTGCTTGCATTATTGTCATCCCAATTTGAATGTATGTGGTTTTAGGCAGCTTTATTTTCATATGATGTAGCTCCCAGATTAAATTCTGCTTACAATGAACAGGCAGCAGCATCTGATGGATCGTAGCCTGTGGCTTCCTCAAAGCACTCATTACTCAAGAGCAAATGAACCTGTCTAAACCCGGCCAAAGGCTTTGATATCTGTTGGAAAGGTCAAGGTAGAGACAAGATAATGTGAAATGCCCCAGTACAAGGTGGGTGGTCACACTGGTGTGACCCCTCTGCTGTGTCCCATGAGGGACACAGTGTCTGGAATGCACGTAGCTGTGGCCCATGAGCCAAATGTACACAGGTGGTGTATGCGTGTGTGGGGTTTGTGTGTGCAAATCTGTCTTTCCTTTCTCCGTGAATTCAGTCTGAGTCATTGTACACTGTTCGTTGTGTCCCCAGCAGCCATCTCCTGCTGTCCCCTTTGCTGGATGTGCCTCCTCCTCTGTTTTTTTTTTTTTTTTTTTGCTAGAGGCCATGTGACATCTGGAGATGCAGGGCCAGCTCGTACTGGGGAGAAACAATTGCTGACCTGGAGATTCAGAACAGAATGATGAAAAGCAGCTGTGATTTAACCAGCTGTGCCTGGAACTTCCTACCTCTGGTCTCACTGGAAGATAATCAATGCCTTTACTGAATCTCGTGTTACCTACTCCAGTAGCATCCTGTCGGATAATAGGAATTATGACAACAATAAAGTAACATTTGTCGAGTACATAGTATATGATAGAAACTCTTCTTAGATTACCTCATTTAATTTTCACAGCAATACCACGACACAGGTATTGTTATTATTTCCATTTTATGACAAGGAAACCTAGGGGCAGAGGGGTTAAGCAACGCACCCAAGGGCACACAGTAAGTAGAATGGAGGCAGGATTTGAACTCAGAGCCATGTGCTTACCCACTACACTAGGGTGCCTCTCAGTTGACTGGGCATCTGGGAATCTCTTCTCTTTGCCCCCCTCCTCTTGCCACTTTCTGCTCCTCCCACCCCCATCTCAGATCCCCGCTGTAGCCTGGGGACATTCCACGTGGCCAAGGAGGTCTTCGTTCCTTTTCAGAGCGTTCAGTCTGTCAAGCCACTTTCCGTGGAAAAGGGGTGAGAGCACAGAAAGCCCCATTCCAGCACCTGCTCTGTCAGTTCTTCCCCAAACCGACAGTGTAATCCCACTGAGTAGGTGACCTCAGCCGTTAGACCCTTGGGCACAGAGCAGAAGTTTTCTCGTTGGAAGGAGGATGTCTGGGTGGAAGGAGCTCTGGATTGAGAAGGATCCCGACGCTCTGATCGGCTAGTCATGCCTACAGAGGGCTGGGGCAGGGTGAGGGGTAGTGTGTGTGCTGTTCGCCATTCCTGCCATGTGAATAATGAGACATTAAACCCGACAGAGAAGGGCCTTTATCACCAGATTGGGTGGCAGTGGAGGGTTCTACCTTAAGTCAACTTAGCCTTGGATGTCACCTGATGGGGTGACACAGAGAATGTGTGGTATAAACGGCAGGGAGGAAGCACCTGTGTGCGGTGGTTTTGCACACCTCTTGGCGCTCTAACTACAGCGCTCAGCTGGTGGAGAAGCCCTGTGGCCGCAGGTTAAGGGCAAGCCTTAACTTAGCCCAAATTAAATGGCTGCGGATTTGTGATTAATTGATTTTGATTTAATGGAATTTTACTATCTATTGTCTATCTCTATAAATGTTATTTTCTTAGCCACTGCCCTCCTCCCATGTCCGCCAGGGCCACAGGGACTCTTCATTCCCACGTGCCTTCCGTGCGGTGCGTTCACGTTTATCCATCTACCTCTTTTTGGCGGTGAGAGGCAGGTGAAATCACTGGACCAGGCTACTGCCTTGGGCGTGAGGAATGGGGCGGAGGATTCCCCGTGGGAGGAGGGTGTGGAGTGGGAGCACACCTTAAAACCTGAAGATAAATGAGGAAAATGCTTCATGCACAGCAGGGAGGGTGCTGGGGCCCTACCCCAGGGTGGATGGGCCAAAACCATCCTCTGCTAGGCCTGGGCCCTTTTCGCCACGCTCCTGTGTTTGACCCCCAGAGAGTCTGTGTAGCATCCCGACCCGGCCACAGGAAAACATAAGATGCCGGCTTCCACGACAGCGGTAGTGATTCTCAAAAGGTGAGTATGGGGGGAGGCTCCTGAGTCAGGAAAAGTAGGGGACTGATATTTTGCCCCAAACAGACCGAGTTTCTCAGACATACACTTCCCCCCACACCCCCTGTGCAGTTTGGAAGCTGCAGCCCTATAAATGTTGTTTGTTAACGAAAGTATTCTGTGAGTAGAGGCTTAGGAGGAAAATGGATCAATAGCTTAGCCCGGTTGTTGGATTTCTGTTCTCTCTCCATCTCTTGCCTGTGTCACCGTTCTCAGCGCCTTCCCTGAAACTGTCTTTGTTTTACTTGTCGTGGTCAGTGGCAGTGACTGGTCCCTTTGTCCACCAGGGACCTGAGAGTCTTGGCTGTGGTCGCCTTGTGGGAACAGCTGCATGAGAAGCTAGTCCGGAGGGACTCCAAGAGCGTGGTGCCCTTCGGTGTCCTGGAATGTGCTTCTTGATGGGGTGGGGGGACTGGGGTTGCTGTCGGCCAAAGAGGGTTTGGTGGTTTTCCCAAGCCTCGAAAAATTATGCGCATAATGAATGAAAGCTGTTCCCATTTTGCTGCCGTCAGGGTTCGGGGCACTCGGCAAAGAAGCCCCAGCATCTCCTGAGGCTTGTCCAGCCCCAGCCTTCTGTCTGTCTTTCCGTTTCCTTCTTTGGCTCCCTTTCTGCTCCAAGGAGCTTGGCAAGATTATGAAATAACTGATACTTTTCTTCCCAGCCTTTCTTTGTGGTGTCCTACCTGCTCTCTGTGGAAACCCCAAAACTCTTCTGTGGGGAGTTCTCCATGCCTGAGCACCTCCCGTGAGTCCGGCCTGCCCGCACAATTCATTTCCATGTTAACACTCATTTGCATTCTCTCAGTAAATCTCTGTGCTATAATATTTTAAAGACTGGGGAAATTGAGGCTCAGGGAGGTTGAGTAACTGCTTTCCTCCGTGGTGAGAACCTGGATTCAGCTGAGGTCTGAGGTCTGCCCTGCGGCCTGTCCTCCCCCCGGCTGCCTCCTACCCGGGCCAGGACCCCTGTCTCCTCCTCCTGCTCTTGCGGCACCTGCTCTCAGCGGGCTCTGCCTTCCCTGCCATTGTCTTTTGTTCTCCTTGACTTTCTATTCTGTTATTTCCCCAGTGGCAGAATGCTGCCTTTTGAAAATACAGATCCAATCACGTCCCCCCTTGGCATAAAATGATTTATGGGTCCCTATTGCTTTCTTGACAGAACCCAAGCACGGTCTCAGGCCTGGCCTCACTGCCACCTCTGCCCCTCCTCGCCCCCACCTGTCACCTCTCCTTGAGCTCACAGCGTGACTGGCAGCTCCTAGAATTTCCTCAATTCTCTTTTACCTTCACCCTTTTGCCAAGAACACTCTCCCCTGCTTAAAACGAGCACGTTTCTGCCCACTGGAATATTCAGCTACAGAGTCACTGCTCCAGAAACCATTGTCACTGTGGGTGTCCAGCTGCCCTGGGCCCTGATGCATGGGCCCCCCAGCAGCAGGATGGCCAGGCAGCCCTGGCTACACATTGCAGAGGCCCCTCCTCCAGCCGGGCCCCTGCCCACCTACCGCCTGCACCCCTCATCTAGACTACAGCTCAGGTGTCAGATCCAAGAATTATCTGCCCAGATGGCCCCAGCCTGTTGCCAGGGCCTGAGAGGTCAGGCTGTGCACTCGAGGTCAGAGGAATGGCCAATGGGAGGTCACATTAAGGAGAAAGATGCTTTGTGTGAACAGAGCTTGGACTTACAGACTAGGTTGGACATAAACTTGTGCATTAGGCCTCTTGCGATGCCCCGTGAAGCCAGGGTGGGAACAGAAAGGGTCAAGCTGGGACTGGGAGCACCCCAAATATTACACACTGTGCTGCTTTTCCTTTTACTCAGGAAGGAGATGCCAGCACTTGGGGTGGAGCACCTTACTACAGGCTACACTAGAAGAATGCGGAGGTCAGACCAGAGATGAGCAGGTAAGGCCAGGATGTTTGATTTTGGTGGAGAAAGAGTTGAGTCTGGATTGGAAGGCCAGTCCTGGGCAGGGCTGGTCAGAATGCATGGTCCAAAGATGGCACTTTCAAAGTACTGTCAGCACCTTGAAAAGACACTTTTAAGTGGGGCTTCAGAAGGTTGCGGTGAGGGCCAGATCCTTGCCAGGGCCCTTGCTGAGTGCTCTGCCATGGAAAATCACCTCCTCGACTGTCTCTGCTCACTGCCCGTGCCTAAGCCCCACTGATACGCTTTGAGAGGAACACGCCAAGCTGGGATTTTCAAGAGTAAGGCCAAACGGGAGCCTGGGCATGCACCATAGAAGAGTTGGAGATGTTTGCTTGGAAGAGAAGACTGGGGGCGGGGGGTGGTTATATATAACAAATCCTTGTTATATATAATTCATATAGTGATTATATATAATCACTATATATAATTCATATAGTGAAATACTATGTAAATAACTGGTCAAGGAGCCCACAGAGCACTGTGAATAGAACCAAGCAAGCTGAAGAACAGTATGCTTATGTGTTCTCATATTTTGTTTAAAAATGTTAACAAAGATAACATTTTGTGTGTATTTACATCTGTCTACCTACCTCCCTATCTATATAAATGCATTGAATATAATGTTTCAGAAGTAGAACAGTTTACAAAACTCAGTTTTCCAGTTGACGAAAATGGATTTTCTGTAATCTCTACATCCAAACTCAACTTAGAACAGGATCCCCATTTTCTCTTTTTTTTGGCACATGGCACTTATCTTATTTCTGGCCTAAACTTTGATTTTTTTGGAAGAAAAGGTCGGTTAATTGGTTCTCACCTTGACACTCTCTCTCCCCGAGGTGGCATCTGGGTGCAGTGAACTGTGTACAGGAGGTGTTTCTGGTTAAGAAGTTTCTCTGCTGGCTTGGTACTGGGTCTCCTGGCGCTGGTCCGGGGAGGGGAGGCTCTCACTGTCTTCACCTGGACGGGCCTCAGACTGTGTATACTTGTGTAGTGGTCTCTGCTGGGTGGAACACACGGCTTTCCTTGGCCACGTTGGCTTCACACTGGTTTCTTGTTGCAGATGCCTGTCAGAGGTGTGGCCTCAGCCCCTTTTGGCCTCTGACGGCATTGGATGTGGCACTACTAGCTTGCTCTCGTGACTTAGCTAATCATTGGCCCCTTGGGGTGATCTAGGGAAGGTGGGTCCTTTTCCATGGCTTTGGAGCTCAGGGGATTGATGGTTATTGATGTGCTAGGGTAGAGTAGTCAACCTTCTCGTACTGACTGGTGAGGGGGCCACTTCAGTGAGAGTTCTGCCTTCAGAAATCTGAAATCGAGGTGAAGGCACAAGTTCCCTATGTTCAGAGTCACCTCTACTCTCAAAGGGGGGTCTTCTGACCCATCACTCCAGCGCGTGGTCTTGCCCGTCTTTTCCCAAACAATAACTCTCTGTCCTTGCCACCACTGTCATCGCTATATATATGGCACTGCCATGTATCAGTTTACTGCAATATGACCTGAGCAGTGTAGGTCGTTTTACAGATAGTGCTCTGGTACATGTCTCCTGAGACACAAATGCAAAAGTTTCTCTAGGGTTGTTGTATAATAAAGAATTTATCTGGTCTTTGTTCCTGGTTCCTGGCAAAGAGCTTCAAACACCTTTGGAAGTTCCTGAGTGATGAGTGTCTTTGTTATGCTAATGGAGTGAGTAGGTGGATCCTGGCACAGCTCAGGATGGGGGCTGGTCATCAAACAGGCTGAGCTCTAGAGGGCTGGGACTTGCAGATGCCTGACCTCTTCGGAGAGGTAGGGGACTGGAGATCAAGGTCAATCACCTAGCCAGTGATGTAATCAATCCTGCCTATGTAATGAAACCCCAGTAAAAACCCAGGACACCGAAGGTCAGTTGAGTCCCCTGGTTGGTGAACACATTGATGTGCTGGGAGGGTGATGTGCCCTGACTTGCAGGGAGAAGGCACAGGATCTCTGCGTCTGGGTGAGGCTCTCAGACCTTACCTAGGTATATCCTTTATAATAAAACTGGAATTGTAAGTATGGCACTTTCAGTGAGTTCCGTAAGTCATTCTAGCAAATTATCAAACCCGAGGGGGCCGTTGGGAACTCCCAAATGTATAGTTAGTTGATTAGAAGTGCACGTGGCATCTGAGTGGAGAGCAGTCCTGGGGAGGACTTTGCCCTTGGCCTCAGGATGGTGGTGTGAGACCTGTCCTGCAGTACTCCTAGGTGGGAATGAAACAGCACAAGGGCACATGCCTAGGAGTGGAATTGCTGCCAAGTTGTTTTCCAAAGTGTTTGACCAATTCACGCCCCCAGCAAAGTGGCCTAAGTGTTCAGCTGGTCACTCCTGACTCTTGACAAATGACAGGCTTTCTAATTTATGCCAATCTGGTGGCTGTCATTGCTTTCTCACTGTGGTTTTACCTTTAATTTCCCTTTTTGCCAAAGATATTAAACATCTTTTCATACGTTTATTGACCATTCGGGTTTCTTTTTCTATAAAGTTTACCTGTTTTGCTTATTTTTCTGTTGGGTTGTCTTTTTCTTATTGATTATGTATATATGAGATCACTATCTATCTTGACTTTTCACTTGCATTTTTATGCCTTTTGAAGAATTTTAATATGATAGTATTTATCAATTTTTTTCTTTGTGGTTTATGCTTTCTAGGTTTTGAATAAGAAATAGATCCTTACCTTCAAAGTTTTAAAAATCTTTTTCTGTATTTTGTTCTTAATTGAAAATTTTGTTTTTCATACTTACGTGTTTAATCTACCTGGAATTTATTTTTGTGTGTGATGTAAAGTAAGGGCCCAATTTCATTTGTCGCCACATAAATAGCCAGTTACTCAGCACTCCTTTGCTACTGAAATGCTCGCTCTGTTATAAATCAGTTTTCCATGTTGGAGAAGGTTCATTTCTGGCTCTCTATTCCTTTCACTGGTCTATGTGTAAATTTTGTGCTAATACCATACTCCCTCATGGTTCTTTCTGGTATCTGTTAAGGCAAATTACTCCAACTTATTCTAGTGTGTTGGTTATTCTTGATTCTTTGTCCCTCAATATGTATGTATTGGTATCAGTTTGGCAAATTCTGTGAAAATAAAAACTTTTGGAATTTTGATTAGAATTTTATGAAATCTGAAGGTAAATTTGGGGATAATTGACCATTATATGATAGTAAGTCTCTCAATTCATTAATATGGTATACCCCTCAATTTACTCAGGTATTCTTTAATAATTTTCAATATAGGTCTTGAACAATTTTTATTAAATTTATTCTTACTCTATATTGATATATGTTGTTGAAAATTATGTGCTGTGATAATCGTATCATTCTGTCAGTAATGGACATCCAGAAAGCCCCTTTTCCTCACAAATAAACTACAATAAACATCTGCGTATGTGTGTGTATATATGCATGTGTGTGTACATCCCCTTCTACAAT
>CAUYSK010108178.1:0-26002 GCA_963575035.1 Avahi laniger
CACTGCTGGTGGGACTGCAAACTAGTGCAACCTCTAGGGAAAGCAATATGGAGATACCTTAAAGAGATACAAGTAGAACTACCATTTGATCCAGCAATCCCATTACTGGGCATCTACCCAAAAGAACAAAAGACATTCTATAAAAAAGACACCTGCACACGAATGTTTATAGTAGCACAATTCATAATTGCAGAGATCTGGAAACAACCCAAGTGCCCATCAATACATGAGTGGATTAATAAAATGTGGTATATGTATACCATGGAGTACTATTCAGCTATAAGAAACAATGGCGATATAGCATCCCTTGTATTTTCCTGGATAGAGCTGGAACGCATTCTACTAAGTGAAGTATCCCAAGAATGGAAAAACAAGCACCACATGTACTCACCATCAAATTGGTTTCACTGATCAACACCTAAGTGCATATACAGGAATAACATTTATCGGGCAGATGAGAGTGGGGGAGGAGAGGATGGGTATATACAAACATAATGAGTGCAACATGCACCATCTGGGGGACGGACACACTTGAAGCTCTGACTGGAGGGGGAGGCCCAAGGGCAATGTGACCTAAACATTTGTACCCCCATAATATGCAGAAATAAAAAAAAAATCTTTAAAATAACTGTGACAATACAGTGGCCAAAAACAACTTTAGAAGGACATGCCTGAAAGTCATAATCCAGTTCTGCAACATTTATCAATTGCTTTCTGATAAACTGAAATTCTGATTATTTACTGTGTCCTAACAAAGAAAATCTATCTGCAATCTCAAGGGAGGTTTCTCAACCAGACTATCAGATGATGAGCAGGTTAGGAACAGGACCCATGGCCTCATTTTCTCACATGGTACTTTCCCTTAACGAGTGCCAAAGCCTTAAAAGTTAAAAGATAAACACATTTATGTAACTTGAATACAACATACTCACTTGAAACATCACTTAATTTCTTTCACATCTTTTGCCTGTCATGCCACAGGACCTGTGGCCCTTTGTTTTCTTAACTATACTTCCCAGTTCTGTTGGCAAATGGAACCAGTCCACAGATTGGTGTGGTCTAAGGCGATGAAGATGTTCAAAATAAGAGCAGAAGCAGCAATCTAAGATATCGATACATACTACAGTACATTAAATAATACAATATAACAAATTTATTGAAAATGTGGAGTTAACTATAAAATATGCAAAGGAAGGTACAATTTATAATGAATCAGATCCATGACTTACATTAGCGTTATTAAAAAGTTTACATTTTTGTTTATCAAGTTTCCAAATAATGAGTCTTAATCTATATTAAGACCATCCATTCACAGAGCATCCCTCAGTTCAATATGTCCTGCGTCTCTACGCATAGAGCAATGCCAAAGTAACGAAAGACTCCTGTCTAAGATACCAGGGAGAAATAGGTCACAATGTACATTTCATAATGAGTTAATTTATACAAAGAACCACATTAATTTTCAAACAAGGAATCTTTACATGCCTTGATAAAAATGTTAGACTAAGATTCACTTAACTCACTTAATTGACATCAAATTAACTGTGGGTATATTTGTACCATTCCAAAAAGAAAAAAAGTAACACAGCTCAGTGGCCCTAATTTCAAAGTTATAGAAAATAAAATAACATTTATTTATGTTAAGACTGACCAAAAAGTTTATTTCCAGAAAGAAAAAATTTTCAGAATGTGTCAACAGAGAGATAGTTGTTATCAATAATAATACTAGCTAATATTGAACATTTACCATGTACCAGCACTCAACCAGATGATAGACAGATATCATCATATTTCTTTTTAAAAATCTCATCAAGGTTATTATCTTTATTTTGCAAATGAGAAAATGAATGATCAGTGTGGTTATTTGACTTGTCTAAGATCACTTTAATCCTAAGTGGCAATGCCAGTACCTAAACGCATTGTTTTTTGGATTCTGTGCCCAGGCACTTTGAGGGATAAAAATGTCTGAGATACAAACTTGACATGAAAAAGAATCATGTTTCTGTGGCCAGAAAAATGAGGCTAAAATGATGTTTCAATATAACATTTTTCCCAACAAAACATCTGCATGTTGACTTTTCACAAGCTAAATATCAAATGGGGAAAAAAATGAGTAATGCTAGCCCTAAAGTTAGTCCTACTCAATATTAAAAGATTTGATGAAATTTGGATTCCCCGTCTCCCCAGGTTAGCACTCCCTTTCCTTGGAGGCTCCTTGCTCTGTGTTTTTCTCCTAGCTACACAAACGCCTCACTCACCTCCATTAGCTCACACAGGCAGTGTCCACACCTGTGGACACTCTAAACCCCACACTTAGCCTTCTGATCCCAACTCTCCACCACTCATCATAGGTTACCTGCATGGTGTCTTGAGAGCCTGAGCACCAATAGATCACATACTGTGAAACCTAACAAAAGGTGTAGTAGGGTAATACACATAACACAGCTTTAAGTTAAAAGGTAGTCAGTTTTGAAACAGAGACCTTTATGTAGCACTTCCAAAACTACATTATATTGACAATAATTTACTTTGTCTCCATGATAAATATATTTTGCTGAACAGTACAACTTCCTGCCTGCTTTTTTCTCCTTTAAAACAACTTCTTAAATGCAGCAAAATTATCATAATTTGTTTTACCATATTGTGTAAATAATAATAAAATGCAGCATTCCTGGCCACAAATGCAACGATGACAATAATGACAATTTATTATAAAACTAAGCTGATTGAAAGGAACCTGGATTCAGGTTAAATATGGCTTTCCAGACATAGCATTTTTAATATTCTCTCCTCTCTTTCTTGTCTTAAGATTATCACTGAAGGAAGATGAAATAATATTACTCATCTCTCTGTCTTTAGCACATTTGTGGGGCTAACCTTCTTTGGTTTTTTTTTTCCCTACTTATCAGAGCAGAAATATAATTCTGATATGAACAATTGTATAAAGAAGCTATAGTTTTTCTGTGCACAGTTGACTTTCTATTCAGCCAAATCTTTCCACTGGACTTAGGACATGGCCAGGCACTATATTATTTTCCCAAAGGTCATATCCAAGTGTGAAAAAATATTCCTGATATTTCCTATATTATTTGCATGTAATCTTCTTATGCCTAACCAGACTGTGATATTGAGGAGTACAAATCTAATTTAAATTTTCCTGAACTACCACAGTGAAATAACGGTGCTTTCTGAATTCTGACAGCAGAACAGAATTTTCATTAGATAAGGAGAAAACATCAAACACTTGAGGAATAGAACATACTCTAAATGCAAACTATTAACAGAAGCAAGAAGCTTGTAGGGATAAAATATCATGCACATTTGTTAAACTTAAGGTCATACCTAACAAGCTACTTTAGAAATATCTAATAAAATCCTTAATAAAAACTGACTCATTTGATTAGGATGGGAGAGGGTAAAGAATATATTATTTAGTTTAATAAGTCAGGAATGCCTCTCTACTTCAAATATATCCAATTAGAAAATAACTCCTTTGGCTTAAAGAATTATAAGCTATTAAAAGCAAATAAATATGGTAAAAAAAGCTATTATGAGCAACCGATATTTATTAATATATAAACTATTAAAAGTAAATAAACTTGGTAAAAGATAACTCTCAGTTATCAGTTGATTAAACCCTTATGTGGATAGGCTTAAAGTAACTTCACCTAACAGCAGATTTTGAAAGGAGAAACTATCTTTTGTTGGAAGATGGTTAAATAATTAACACAGCAAGTATATCTTATGGAAGAGCATAAATGGGTCAAAATTAATAGATTTAAAAGAGGTAGGCAAAATGGTAGCCAGGGAATAAAACAAGAGGCACAGGGGACGTTGGACATTGGAGGAAAATTTTCTTCTTGCCATGACAAAAGTGAATTTTAGAATATAATTAATGATTAGGTATAGTTTGTTAATTGAAGTAAAGCCCCTTCAAACACATAAAACCTCTTCCTGAAGTTACAATTCTGTAAGTCTGAAGGATTGTCAGTAAGACAATAATGAAGCTCTGAACACCTAAGATCTTTAGTGCCGAGTATCAAGAGACCTGCATCTTCTCTTTTATTTCAAGCAACAGTTTCTCCTTCCAACCTACATATCATCTTGAAACATATCGAAGGAAGGAGATTAAGAATTAATAAATCAGAGTATGGCGTGAGAGAAAACAGTCCAGAAAGTGGAAAAACTGAACCTACCTTTAGCATCAAATATTTCTTATCAAAGGCCAAGTTTCAAGGCCAGGATACCAGTCAAATGTCTCCTGAAAACAAGCCCTAGCATGAGAAAACACAATACACTATCACGGTGATCACAGCTAACAGCAAAGTTGCCTGGAAGGTAGAAATAAAAAATTAAGAAGCCCAGAAATGACCTGATATGTAGAAAGTTGCTTCCTGAAAAGCCAAACCTGTGAGCCTCACTAGAGATGCTTTGCCATCACTTATCTGACCCATCTTTTCAGCTTTCTCAGGGATTCTCTTTTCCTGTCCTACACACTAAACTAAATTATTCATTGTTGTCAAAATATGATCCAGTTCTTTCATCTCTCTGTGCCTAAAGTGCTGTGTTCCACCAAATTTCCACTTGCAAATCCTTCCTGAACTTTAGTATGCAACACAGAAGCCATCTCTATAAATCTGACTCAAACCAGAAATAAGCTCTCCTAATCTGAATTCTTATGATAATCATCATTTTACAACATAATATTTCTAGGTTCGTGGGAATTGTATATTTCTTGTCATCTCTATTACTCTTCAAATTCCTGGGGAGTAGATTTTTCAAAGTACTTATTAGTAGGCCAGTGTCTTGAACATGATATGTGTCAATAACTGTTTGTTAAACTGATGAATGAATAAATGAATGAATGACAAGTTAAGATGGTCTAGAAAAAAATAAATCAAGGATCCAGGAAAAACAAACAGGTTGATTTTTTTTTTTATTTCAGGATATTATGAGGATACAAACGTTTTGGTTACATTTTATGTCTTTGCCTCACCAGAGTGAGGATTAGAGGCATGCCCTTCCCCTCTACAATGCTCACCGCGCACATTAGTTGTGAGTTTACCGCCCCCAACCCTCTAATCCCTGCAGGATATTACTATCATGTGAGCACCATAGTGTTGATCAGTCAGTTCCAATTTGATGGTGAGTACATGTGGAGCCTATTCTTCCAATTTTATAATCTTACTGTCCAGTCATGGAGACATGCGGTCTGCTGATTTATTTAGAGAATATGAATGCAAACCCAGAAATGATCTTATCAATTGTAGCATTTTACCAGAAGAATATAAGCCGCACTGATGCATCTTTCTGCCAACCCCTGTATTGCTTCAGTCCTCCTTTCCATTCATGTCTGAAAATCCTAAGTCACAATGACAAATATCATAGCATATTAGATCTCAGGAAACTTGGGAGATGTGGCCTTCCTTTTCCTCTGAGATACTAAGAAGCAGAGTGCAGTTCACCCAGCTAGTTAGTAGCTGAATGAAGACTAGAACTCCTATTTCTTGAATTAAAATCCAGTGCTCTTTTTGCTCAAATCAGCTGCCTTGTGGTAAATTTATCTTCTCTGATATTTGAAAATATTCAATATCATGTTCTAATGACTTGAACTATAAAAAGGTTAACTCTGTGTGCATTCCTTTAAATGGCATATTTTGAGCTACATTTCTGAAGAAGCATCACTCATCTATTATAAAATGCTACAATGATTACTTCTGACTGATGGTCAATACTTCTATTTATTCATGCCCAGAGTCTAGTCGGTAGGTACTCATTTCTCTTAAGCCCTGGAGAATGAGATTACATTTCAAATTTGTATCTGTGTGGTGATCCCACTGATACTTATTTCAAGTGATTTTCCCCTAGATGGTATATGAATAAGAAAGAAAAGTCTTTCCTCTTATTTGTATGACCTTTATATGGATCAAAGAAATTTCGTAAAGTGCAGGAGGTACCTTGTAAACATTCCAGAGTCTTTATTAAATATTAAAATATAATCATTTAATCATTGTGTTCATACTATAAAGAATTTCCAGAGGAGTGTAACCTAAATCCAGTTGTGAATCAGAATCCTTTAGTGTACTTTTTAAAAACAGACTCCTGATCGCAACCCAAGACCCACGAGGTCAGAATGCATCTGCTAACCACCACCCTGGGAATCTGATCCCAGTGGGGTCTTGATGCATAGTCAGGTTTGGGAAGTACTACTCCTAAGGACAGACAATACTTAGAGAAGTATGAGCTCTATTCCCACCTGTGCGTGTTCACGCAGATTTTGCTCCTGTTGGGCGAGCCACCCCAGGATGCCCACCCAAGCTTTCCCAGGAGATTTGTTTCATGTCCCTGTGTTTATTTTAGGCCTTGGGTTCTGACCTCAGCCTCTTCCTGGGACTCTGAGTAACCACACTTCATTCTCAGTGCCTGCTCTGCCCCTTCTTGCCTTTTCAATGGGGCAGGTGTCCCAAGCACACTGTTGAAGGTGATCGATCACCCCTACTCCCAAGACCCATCCCACTGGTCTGCTCACCTTTCACTTCCCTTCTTGTTTCTTTCCTGTCCTGCCTTCTCCTTCAGGCTCCTGATAACTGCCCCCCAGGACTCCTGGTTTTGGATCTCAACTTTCAGATTTCTAGAAAAGAGGCAAAGCCTGTTTAGCAGAGATCAGTCTCACTGCAATGAATGCGACACGTATGAGCTGAATAAGCTCCCACAGCCTCCCAGTAGCAGAAGGAGACTGCGCAAAAACAGATTGAACTGACCAAACAGGCCAATGTCTCCCAACCATCTGGAACCCAGCCTGACGCAGGGCTAATATTTCTCAAGAAAAACAGCCTCCTGTAGTAACAGTCACAAACTTCTTAATGCAGCATAATAAATAAGATTCCATTTTCCCATCCATTTCATATTTTTGAATTTTTTATTTATTTTTTATTTCAGAGTATTGGAGGGGTACAAATGCTTTGGTTACATAAATTGCCTTTGCACCGCCCAAGTCAGAGCTACAAGCCTGCCCGTCCCTCACACAGCAGGCACTGCATCTGCTAGGTGTGAATTTACCCATCCCCTCCTCCCCCTCCACCTGCCCAACTCCCTGTGTTACTTCCCATATGTGCACATTAGTGTTAATCGATTAGCACCAATTTGATGGTGAGTACTTGTGGTGTTTGTTTTTCCATTCTTGTGATACTTAGAAGAATGGGCTCAAATTCCATCCAGGATAATACAAGAAATAGTTCACCATTTATTTTTGTGGCTGAGTAGAACTCCATGGTATACATATACCACATTTTATGAATTCACTCATGTATTGATGGGCACTTGGGTTGTTTCCAGATCTCTGCAATTGTGAATTGTGCTGCTATAAACATTTGAGTGCAGATGTCTTTTTTTACAGAATGTCTTTTTTTTCCTTTGGGTAGATACTCAGTAGCGGGATTGCTGGATCAAATAGTTCTACTTTGAATTCTTTCAGGTATTTCCATATGACTTTCCACAGAGGTTGTACTAGTTTGCAGTCCCACCAGCAGTGCATGAGTGTTCCTATCTTTCCAAATCCACACCAACATTTGTTGTTTCAGGACTTTTTGATGTAAGCCATTCTCACTGGAGTTAAGTGGTATCTCACTGTGGCGGGCTTTGTTGTTTTTTTGTTTTTTTGTTTTTTTGGTATGTTTTTTTAATTTCAGCATATTATGGGGGTACAAATGTTTAGATTACATATATTGTCTTTGCCCCACCCAAGTCAGAGCTTCAAGTGTGCATCCCCCCAGAAGGTGCGCACCGCACCCATTGGATGTAAATATACCCATCCCCTCCTCCCCCTCCCATCTGCCCGACACCAGATGAATGTTATTGCTACATGTGCACATAAGTGTTGATAAGTTAATACCAATTTGATGGTGAGTACATGTGGTGCTTGTTTTTCCATTCTTGGGATACTTCACTTCGTAGAATGGGCTCCAGCTCCAGGATAATACAAGAGATGCTAGATCACCATTGTTTTTTGTGACTGAATAGTACTCCATGGTATACATATACCACATTTTATTAATCTACTCATGTATTGATGGGCACTTCGGTTGTTTCCACATCTTTGCAATTGTGAATTGTGCTACTATAAATTGTGGTTTCGATTTGCATTTTCCTGATGATTAAAGATGTTGAGCATTTTTTCATATGTTTGTTGGCCATAAGTCTCTCTTCTTTTGAAAAGTTTCTGTTCATGTCCTTTGCCCATTTTTTAATGGGGTTGTTTGATTTTTTTTCTGCCTGATTTCCCTGAGTTCTATATAGATTCTAGTTATCAGCCCTTTATCAGATGTATAGAATGTAAATATTTTCTCCCATTCCATAAATTATCTATTCATTCTAATGATAGTTTCCTTGGCTGTGCAGAAGCTTTTTAATTTGATCAGGTCCCATTTATTTATTTTTATTGTTGTTGTGATTGATTTTGGGGTCTTCCTCATAAATTCTTTGTCTGGGTTAGTATCTGCAAGAGTTTTTCCAGCATTATAAAGAGGCAAACACCATGACACATAATCATTAGACTGGCCAAAATAACCATGGAAGAGGTGCTCCTAGGAGCTATAAGGTGAAAGCAACGCGTAACTTACAAAAGAAAACCCATCAGAGTAACTGCAGACTTCTCAATTGAGGCCTTAAAAGCCAGAAGGGATTGGGGACCCATTCTCAGTCTTCTCAAACAGAATAATGCCCAGCCTAGAATTTTGTATCCATTTCATATTTTAAAATAAAAATTCTTAGATAAGACTATTAACACTGAAGAAATGCCTTACCTATTGTAATTGCCCCCGACATGCGCGAATCCCTTTCAGGAATCCTGCAACCTTACTGTCCAGTCATGGAGACATGTGGTCTGCCAATGCAGCAGAGATCAGAACAGTGGCACTATCCCACCTAATGGGCTTTCCCCACTGTGAGTAGTTTCAATTAAATTATATATTAACATATATGTTATACATACATATTATGATAAATACAAGGTACCGTTAGTTAATCTCTAGGAAGTTAAAGAAATCCACATTACTGTTTAAATTGTCTCAAAATGTTAGTTAACTTTCAAAGAAAGAAACATAAATCAATTCAAGCTGAAATTTGGTATTTCTGCCTCATATATCACATTGATCAGAAAATAAATGCTTCTATATGAAAGGTGGTGCAATATGGTAGAAAGACCTCAAATCTAAAAGTAAAAGAGTTGGATTTTTATTATTATTGTAGCTCTGAAACCAAATGACTTGGAAAGGCCACTTAACTCTCCCATAAATATCTATTTATCCAACTACTTAACATAAAGGGACTTGCCAGGGATAGTAAAATCTACTAGAGGACCACTATAGTGGACATTAGCATCCGCTCTAGTACTAACCAGCTGTGTGACTTTGAGCAACTCACTTTACCTCTCTGAATCTCAGTTTGCTCATCTGTAAAATAAGAAATTGAACTTGGTATTGCCTTAAGGCTGTCCCGGTTGAAGTATTCAGAAGGTTCTGATAGCTTCAGATCATGACCACTCGTCCCCAGCACTAACATTCCGTTAATAGAAATTTCCCTCATGGATTGTGCAGGAGCTGTTTTAGCCCTTCTTTGCTTATAAAAAGAAGCTGATAGCTGGTATTTTCGATGGAAGTTACCTCATTAGCTGTGGCAGCTCAGGGTGTTAACTTCATATCAATAACTCTTACAGTGATCCTTTGGGTTATGTAAATTTCCTCCTTTGATTATCGCATGATAATTCTAAATTTTCCTCAGCCACTACTAAGTGTCCTTACACAGTACTTTACTTTTTGAAACATGCACCACCTTCCTACTTCCATCAGAAACATATTTTTGTTTTTGTTTCATTTTTAAATGCTTTCTCATCATCAAAGGAGTTTAAACAAAGCATCTGGGTATGCTACCTAGCATTTACACTTTAATCATTTGGGGAAATAATCTATAAAACATGAGATTTGGTTTGTTTAGTGCAATCTACAATCTTAGATTCTGTGGCTTGGAGGAACAAACTCCACACCTTTTAAACTTTAGCCTTGCCGACCATTGATCTGACCTCACACAGCCCATGTATTTTCTGCACTCTTTGCTTCCTGCATATGCTATTCCTTCGATCCGAAACAAACTATCCCTCTCCCCTCTTCACACCAGCACACCCTTACCATGTTTATGCCTCTCCGTATCCCTAATATCTGTCATGATACATCGACTGTGCTCAACAAATGTTTGAAATGAATTTAACTTTCGTACAATTACCAACATAGGCCAACCCACAAATGGCACTGAATACAAGGTTTCTGATGCTTATGATATAATAGTAATCATATCGTGAATGCAGACCACCACTCCATGTCAGAAAAAATAACAGATTTTCAAACAGCTGATTTTGCTTAAACCTTAACGAAAAGATTGTAACAAATAGACCTGGGTGATTAAGGTCATCGAGAAATAATCCTTTGTCCAATTCAGACACATTTGATGAAATATATTTATTATTAACCCAAAGGCCTTCAATTCACACCAAAAATAATAACAAAAATTATTATGTGACAAATAAAAACTGAGAGAGAATTGAAAATAAGATTTTAAATATTAGCAATTTCAGACCTACTGTGACTAGAGTGTTCCTGAATTCTTATTTAACTCTAGCAATTAAACATATTAAATTGGTTAAGAATAAATTGTGGCCATTATGTGAGCTACACAAATAAATAGAATACAATTTTTGTTTTCATAAAAAACTCAGTACCCCGAAATCTTGAAAATATACTTGTGTAGTTCACAGTGTTGCAAATTGTACTGAACTACATTTGAATATATTCTTTACACAAACATTTCTTAACGTGTTAGAGGCCAATAGGAGTTGAGTAAAGCAAAGAATCATCGAGAAAAGTGAACCAAAATCAAGGGAGGAGAGGTCTTCAAGGGTAAAGTAGATCTAACACTAGGGTTTCAAGCAACTCTGCTGTGTTTCAACCACTCTAAATAAACAAAATGACAACAACAACAACAAAAGGACTTTTTTTCACAATGAGTAGTTCATGTGCAGACCACAAACCTGAAGGCAGTGGTGACAGCCTCAGGTTGAAAATGACAGAAGAAGAAACCAAAACAAAGTGACCCATTACTCAGCAGGATGCTCCATGGAACCCACTGGAATCTGTGACTTGGCTGACAGCAGTGGAAGTGAGAGCAATGTCAGTGAGAGAGATGTCAGTGATCCTGGGGAGACGGCTGCCCCCCAACAACTGGCAGTGTTTCCCGTCAGTGCAAACAACTTCAATGCGAGATGCAGTGAGCAACAAGCAGAGAAAGTCAGGATACAACTGGAGAAAAGCCCAATGTAGATGCAAAAAGACTGTATATGAGAAACTCCCACAGACTACCAGGGATATTCTCAAAAGGGGGGAGGGTACATTAGAGAAACAAAGGGGCATAGTCTGAGATCCTAAGCAGAGTGCAGGAAAAGAAAAATGTCTCTGCTCGGGGAAGAGATGTGAATTTACATATTGGCAATTAGACCAAACACCCGTGGTGGAGTTTACTGAGCTTCTGGATTAACTGCCAACATAAACTTCTTCTGCACCCATAACCTGGTGAGTTCTAAAGACCCTTGGGCCACTGACGATAGTGCTAGTGTATTAGTGATCTAAGATACAGGAAATCATCTTTTTTAGAGAATATTTGAAGTATGATGAATTTCTTCCTCCTGTTCAACAGATTACCTCAAAAGTATCTCCTAATTCCATCCCACTTTAACTCATCCTTTCTAATTATTCTTCATTTTTATTAGTACCATATAATATTGAGATATTTATATTTTCTGATGCTAAAGACTATTTTTATAACCCAATATAGTCTACCTATCTATCTATCCATCTCTCTCTCTATATGTATACACACACACACACACACACACACACACACACACATATAATGGATTAATTCTTTGGGCAACTATTTGGTATAATCTAATTGCTTCGATGACATAAGTTGGATCAAGGGTATATTTTATCAGTTACTATTATAAATTTCAAATAAACCTTAATTAATTTATAACCTGGAAAATTCACGGCTTTTTAATCCATAAAAAATGTCTTGTTCATAGCTAAATTTAGTTTTCTTATTCTAAATTAAATATGTTAGCGTTTTCTTTCAATGCGAGGCCTAGTTGATTTGGAAACCAAGGGAGGGAAGAAAACTTATCTATTCTTTTTTCCATTTCACAATTACGGATAGGGTCCATATGGCCTGGAGCTTTTGTCAGACTTCACATTCTAATACCTTGATCATCTGGTTTTGCGGCATCATCATTCCTCTTTTCCTCTCTGGAGAAACTCGTGTCTGTTGCTGGCATCTGTGCTCTGCCTTTCCCTGTAAATGTCTTAGCAAATAATTCATTTAAAATCTACTGTTCCTATTAACAAACCAGCACTTTCTCTTTTGTCTGTCATTTCTTAAATGTTCTTGTAAATACTTTCCCACTAAAAATCTATGCAGTTTCTGTATTCACACTGTAATAACCTGCTACTTAAATACAATCCAACTAATACATTTACTTTCTGAAGAATCAGAAATCTTAATATAAGTGTTGAAACTTTAGGAAATATTTAGTTTTAGTTTTATCTCCCAGTTCTGCCATTATCGACCTGATTAAATGTAGAATAGCAAATTCTTCAAAAATGCATTTCATAATTGTTTCCTTGTTTACTTCGGTCTCATTACTAGATTAGGAAGAAATAAACTACATCTATAAACTAAATTTTCTCTCTCTGTTGTCAAGACAATTCTGATATATCAGACAGGACATCACAGATGGCTACATTCAACCTGTACCCCTCTTTCAGAGACTGTAAGTTAAATGAGGCTGTGAGAATAGACAAAACATAGAGATCCAATATTTGCTGAATGACATAAATCTGTACCAGAGTTAGCATTTCTGCACTGGCCCATATACTTTAGAGTGACAGGTAAACATAATTGGTTCAGCAAACTTTTCCCCCTTTATCACTTTGGTTGGCTTTTTGTAGTTCTTCATAAATAAAGAGATTTGAAACAATAGACTATAAAACTACAGGTCCCAAACAATATGCTTTCTCTCTGGCTTTTACATCCTATATTATCAAGTATACGATACATTTAAATTGCTGTTTTTTAACTTGGTTAAGCATCTATCCAATATGTCCTAGAAGCACTAGAAACTCTACAGCAGCAGCCAAGCTATACATAAATAAATAAGCACCCCTTGGAATCTTGAGTCACTGGTTATCACTTGTCTTTTCTAGTGATGTAAATATTTGCATTCAAAAATCTCTTTATATGCCTATGCATTTCCCTGTAGTTAGACTTTGCCAGGCAAAGTGACATTTTAAAAATATGTATTTTAATAACATGCAAACAAAAATCTTTTTGTCCAAAAGATATTTTCTAACATTTTTTTTTCTTCACTAAAGTAAAATTCACAATTGTATACTTGGGAACTGATTTGGGTCTCTCAGATGGAGCATCATACAAATGATTGCAGCTCACTGCTATTCACTTTAGCTCACACAAGCCAACTAAGGTACAGAGCTCTAGACTGCCAGCCTTTGCTTCGATAGAATATTTTGAAGGACATTTAAACAGGAATTTTGAATTAGTTCCATTATTACACACAATAGATCCTTAGGATAACACGCAACTTAGGAATAAGGAGTTGTAATCATTTTGTTATTCACTTTATAATACTTCTATTCAATGTTGTATGTAAAGTATAGAAGCAACTATTTTGAAATGTTAATACCCAACAAAACTGTAATTTTTTTTTTTTTTAGCTAGTACATCTATGGCACTGATCATGATTAAACTGTTTTACAAAAACATCTAGGCTGTGCCTGAAAGTTCTAAAGCCTAGCTCTAGAGATTTGTTTACACAGCCAAGCTATATATAAAACTAAATAGTTAGATGTAGCTAGAGCCAAGGCTGGGTGCCAGTGAGTGGCAAAAGGGAAGACTAGATGGAAATGTGTGTCTTTGAGTAGGAGTTGATTTGACTAATTTATTGGAAGACATTTATACATTATAAATGGCCTAAAATATATGAAAGAGACCCATGCTTGTCTATACAAGGCCTGCATGTCTGTAAATGTTACCTTTTTCAAGAAATGCATAATTACCCTTATCCTCTTTTACCTGGATAACAGATACTCATGTTTTAAAACACATCATGAATGTTACCATCACTCTGCCCATCTTAGGTGCTCCCTTAGCATCCTGTACTCATCACATTGTAAAAAAGTTGTCCATAACTCTGCAGCGATCAACTTGGAAACAAGGCCATGTCTTCTATTTCTATAATCCCAGTACCTTGCATAGTTCCCACTGTACTATAAATGTTCAATAACTGATTGTTGAATGAATAAATGAATCATAAACTTTAGGAAAAGAGAAAAATGTGAGAAAATTGTAATCAGGAGAAGATATGTAGTGTATTGTATATCAATTCTTGTCTCAAAATAGAAGGAAGCCGATAGAACCAGTATTTACTAAATAGATACTGGGTGCCAGAAATTTATGCACATTATATTAGGCATTTTGAGGTAGGTATTCTTAGTCCCATTTTAAAGAAGAAGAAACTAAGATCCAAGAAAGTAAATAACTCATTCAATATTACAGGAAACAAATGGAAGAACTGAAATTTGAATCTAGGTCTCTCTGACTCCAGAGTTCCTATTCTCTTCCCTACGCACAAGACCAGGAAGATTTAGCCTACCCTTGCCTTGTTCTACTTTAGGATTTACCTATGCATACTCAGTCCAAAACCCCTGTCAACCCTGGTAGAAAAAAACTCAGAGCTTCTCTGCCACTAAAATTGCTTAGAAAAATTACATATTTCATCTGGACCTACCTACACCAGTAGAGACTTGACTATAAGATATCCCTTGAAATGCTGGCCTCTGTGTCTAGGTCAGTTGTTCCTGACGAGCATTCATACCTCAGCAGAGTGATGTATGGAATCTCATTAGTTTCGTCCCTTCTGTGATAGGCCTCCAGAGAGCAGGATTTACTCTTTGGTGCATGCTGCTGGCTGTCAGCATGGTTCGCCCAAAATTGACAAGAACCTGCTTCATTAACGCAGCTGCAATCCAACCCCTCTGTCACTGTGGTCACATTTTTCCAGTTTGTCTACTGATCGGTTTCTCCCATGCTTCTTATGTCTAGCATTCTGCTTTTGTAAATACCTGGAACCCTGAATGTCTTTGGAATGAATTTGCTTCTCTTTCTGTCTCCAGAGATCTTCTTGCCAAGCCTCAGACCTTCAGCAGTTCTCCATCTGAATGCACTCATGTTTCTTCATAGAGATTGATTTCAAAGAATGAATTTCTTCTTAAATGTGATACATTCTCTGAATATAAAATATAGCAGAAGTCCACAGAGTAGCATAATAGTCATACTCTTAGGAAATGAATATACTTTTAGAGAAGCAAAGTGATCCAATGGAGAGTCAAGAAGTCTCTCATTGATTCAGTTTACTCATTATTTTAGCAAGCCACAGAATCTTTCTCATCTCCAATTTTTCCATTTGTAAAATAGAAATATTAACATTTGCCCTGCAGAGCTGTGGCAAGAGTTGAATTGTGTGTGTATGTGTGTCTGTGTATGTGTGTGTATGTGTAAGTACCAGGGGCATACATTAGAGACAAACATTACAAGAAAAAAAAATGTGCAATTGATGTTTTCACATAGATTTGTATCTCCTTGAAAAAAAATCACTTATTAAAATTAGGCACAATACCATATCTTATTTACAAATGCAAATAGATGATGGATACTTAGTTATATGAAGTAGCTTTCCAAACTGTAGCTCTCTAACTTCTTTATCAATGAATAAAATACTGACAATATTGATCTTCTTATTTTAGGCTAAACAATAGCCTTTCTAGTCTTTGAAGATATTCAATGTTTAATCAATGTTAGCCATAAAATAATTCTGGGAAGAATATCAAATATAATTGTTTCCAAGTAGCACTATCTCCCTATAACTACTACTATTTAATAATGGTAATAATAAGAGCACCTAATAAATATGAAACACTTAGTCTTTACCAAATGAACACTGTTGTAATCTCTTTCATGTAATAATTCAGTTAATTATCATACATACATGCACACAAGCATGAGCCATATTGTACAGAACTCTTATTACCCCAAAAGTATTCAGAAAAGCATGAATCACAAAGTAGGTAGCTTGCCCAAAGCAATACAGCTATTAATCAATAAACCTGGAGTAGAAACCCAGCCCTCAGCTCCAGAACCCATTCCCTTAATCTTCATGCCACACAGCCTCTCTGACTTGGAAAACATCACATGCTTTCACAAGCAAACAAGCCACCTTTATCTATACTTGCATTTTTAAACATATACCCAAAATATTATTTCTCCATTATGGCCTCTAATTTAGGAATATTACCAGAGGCATATATACTCAAATTATATCTGAGAATGAAGACTTAATGCTATTCTCAGTATTTATTTGGTTTAAAGGCATATATATTAATTGAAAGTGTTTATGTTAATAATACTTTTGGCTATGTCTTTCAGATATCTTTTGCTTTTATTACCATGTATTCTTTTTTCTATAGCCAACTTGTATCCCTTTTGTTAGCCTAAAAATATTATAATTATATTTATATTAGGCAGTGGTATTTTGACATGTCATATGAAAATAGAGCAATAATGCCTAATAATTATTGAGAATTCATTATGTGTCAGCAACTGCGCTAAGATATTTTCCAGACATTGTCTCATTTTGTAACAAATTATTTCAGTGTTTTCAGATGGGGATACATAACTTGATTAAGGCAATCCCGATACTAAGTGATGAAGCAAGATTCAAACTCAGATCTGTCTAATTCAAAACCAATGCACTTTTCACTTTAACACCCTTCCTCCTGCCTTAACAGCACACAGGGGAAAGAACAGATGCTAGGGCTGGGAAAAGTAATGAAGAAAGAGATGGCAAAAGGGACTATGGGACAAGAAAGAGACTGTTTAAAAGGAGCAAAATCCTCAAAGTTGGGAAGGAAGAAAGGACTTCTCTTGTAACCCACAGAAATGAGCATATAATGTTGATATGAACTGAAACCACTTAGGTCACTTCTATGAAACAACGGTCTTCCCTGACTTTCATTCGTACTTATTAGTTCTTCAGAATACAGACCTCTTTTATTAATTGCCTCAACCATCACAGGAGTTCAGCTGTTTAGAGATTAGAAAGCAACTGGACATGACATGTCAGATTTTTCCTTCAAGCTCTTTTCTAAAGAGTAACAGAATGCTTACATTTATTATTCCATTTATCTTAAAACATTCTCTTCAAAAATGATTAAAGAATTAAGATTTACACCATAATTTTATGATAGAAGGAGTACAAGACCCAATTTTCTGAAGAGAAATGTGTCTGAGCCAAACTTATCTAAGACATTAAAACTATTCAAAACAAGACCTAAAATGACCTCAGAAACCATCACAAAATCACTCCTCCCCTGTAGAAGGAGCTTCGTTAAGACAATTCCAGGAATAAAAATAGCCATTCTGTTTTTAAAGACCTTAATGGGTGGTAATTATACAACCTTCCACAGTACCTCATTCCAGTGCTCTAAAATGTTTCTCTTTCTGAAACCAAGGGAAAGCATCAGTATTTTCATTCTTTCTGGCAAAAATATGAGAGAGAAAGCCCCTGAAGCCAAATGTTATATTGGCAATCCAAAAAGTGCTTTTAGAATACTCAAGCACATATCTGTCCAAGAAAGCTTTAATGGCCAAAGACAGCTGGGTGCTTAATATAATAAAAACCTTAGTCAAACATATGGTCTTCTCCACATGATAGTATTTTTCTGTAATAACTTTCCCAATTCTTTTCTTTTTCACATAAAAATAAAACTGTTCATTTAAGTACCACAACACACATAAACGATAAATGTAAGTTATTTAACATATTTGTACAAAATTATTCTTGCTACAATAAGGAATCTGGAAAATGTGCATCCTTTATTAGAACTGAATGGCATATATCTGGGGAATGCCTGTCTTGGCTGTCCACAGACCATGGGAGGGTAATTTTTGAGGAATCTCTTGTCAAAAAGCATGATGATGTTTCAGGGAAATGAGTATATCTCAAGTCAATCAGACCATGTCAGAGGTGCTGCCAGCTTGGGTACCACCTAACACACTGTGTGTTGATTTCAAGGATTAGAAATCAATATCACAGACAGGTGCACATACTGTAAAACTGTCCAGGCTAGAAAGCCTTGGAAAATCAAGAACAAAGAAACACTGTCCCCTACCCTCTACAGAGAATAAGAAAACTCTTCTGTGATGCAGGTAGCTCATGTATCAAAAAGGTGTTCAAATTGCTTTTATATTCTGATATGTTATGCATCAAGACACTGATTTCTATTTTAAAGAGTACCTTTTTTTCTGGTAAATAAGAACATTGGACAGACTAAAGGTGATGGTAATAGAAATTATAAGTTCTACTAAAACACTGAAGGATGAATTTCAGTGAGATTAAATGGGAAAAAAAAAGGAGGGAGGAAAAATTTGCATACATTGGCAGAAAAGATAAATGACTTTAGCATTGGAATTCAGATGGTAGTTGGTACCATTCAAAGAAATCTGGGGATTACAAAAAGTCATGAATTTGGGTTAGTTAAGTTCAATTTTACATAAGCTTTGGTTTTAGGTAGAAATGTTTAGTAAGAAAAAGGGAGATAGAACTTGTGAGAGATTTCAGCACTGAAAAGGTAGATTTAGGGAAAGTAAATTGTTCAGAGGAGAGTTTATTAGATAAGAAAGCCAAGGACAGTGCCTTGAGGAATATCTACATTTAGGGAGAAGGGGAGAAATAAAAAGTCAGAACAAAAGAAAGAGAATCAAAGGCAGAGGGAGGTTCATCTCAGAAGATGCAACAGCCATTCCAAATGCCAGAAGTCCTAGAAAATATCATTGTTTTGGATCACTCAGTGTCATTGACAACATCCAAGAAAGCAATTTCAGTACTTATTTGTAATACAGAAAATATTGTAAATCCTTAACAACTGAAGATTAGAGTCTAAATCAGCAAGATGCCAGCGAGATGGCGGAATAGGGCTTTCCAGTCCTTGTTTCCCAATGACCTGCAGAAACATCTTGGAACAACTATCTGTACATGAAATTATCTTCACAAGAGCTAAGGAAACACATGAAAGATTACAGCACCTGCGTATAATCAAAAATAAGAGAAGCCACATTAAAAAGGGTAGGAAGGACAGTTTTACATTACCTGCATCACCCCTACCCCAACCTCAGGTAGCACAGCAGGGAGAGAGACACTCTCTGCTTGGGGAAAGGAGAGGGAAACGAGCACTGAACTCTGCCTCAGACTCCAACACCAAGCCCACCCCAGTAATACCCAGTATCAGACAAGCCCCCATGGGCCCAGACTCCAGACCAGTAGCCCCTAAGTGAGCTTCCAAGCTTGTGCCAGCACCAGTTGAGATCGCCTCCAGTAGACACAAACTTCAGATCCATGCCAATAGATCTCAACACTAGACTGATTAGGATGGAACCAGGATCCAGGACCACCCTATGGACCCAAGATTCTAGCTTTCCCTTGTGGAACTAGCCTCCAGACCAGTAACCACACACACAGGCTCTAGGCCAGCCCCACAGAACCCAAATTCTATTCTGGCCCTCATGGACCCAGGCTCCAAAGACTCTGGGTTCAAGCTCAACCCAGTAGGTCCCAGTGCCAGGCCAGCCCCCAGGAACTGAGGTCCCAGGAATACCCTTGCAGATCCAGGCTGCAGGCCAGATCCCATAGACCCCACACCAGGCCAGCTGCCATGGGCTCTGACTCCAGGCCTGTCCCAGTGAACCTAGGTGCCAGGCCCATCCCAGTCAGTGCCTGGACAGCCCCTCCAGACTCAGGTTCAAGGCCTATTTCAGCACTATATCAACACTTGTGGACCTAGGCTGTAGGCCAGCCCTTGCAGATACATGCTCCAGGCCCATCTCTGTGGACTCAGGCTGTGAGCCCACCCTCATGGACCTCATCAACAGGTGCACTCAAATGAATCCAGAATCCAAGTCCAACCCATCAGACTCAGACTTTAGGCTCACCCATCTGCTGACCCCAGTACCAGGCTGGCTTTCCTGAGGATTCCAGCAACCAGTTTACCTGAAAACCATGCCAAATAGCCTGCCCAGGATCACTGGGTAAGCAGATTGGTGAAGGGCTTTTCCACACAAAACCAGTCTGCAAAGATTAAAATGAGTCCCTACTTCTTCAAATGTGCAGATATCAATATAAGACATCAAGGGAAAAAAACCAGGAAACATAACACCATCAAAAGAATACAATTAACTCTGAGTAACTGACCACAGAGAAATGTAAACTAACTGCTTGACAAAGAATTCAAAATAATTGTTTTAAGGAAGCATGCTAAACTTCAAGAAAATACAGGGAAAAAATTCAATGAAATTGGGAATGCAATAAACAACCAAAATTAGAAATTTAACAGAAAGATTAAAATGATATATATATATAATCAAAATTCTATGGCTGAAAAAATTAATGAATGAAATGAAAAATGTAATAGAGCACATGAATAGCAGGACTGATCAAGAGAAACAAAGAATCTATAAACTCAAAGACAGGTTATTTAAAAATATACAGTCAGAGGAGAAAACAAGGTTAAAAAGGAATGAATGAAACTTATGAGATTTATGGGACAACTTCAAAAGAGTGTTATTTAAGACAAAGAAGTTCAAGAAGGAACAGAGACAAATAAAGTGGTAGAAAGCTTATTTAAAGAAGTAAAAACAGAAAATTTTTCAAATCTTGGGAAAGATATAAATATCTGGGTACAGAAAGGTCAAAGGTTTTCAATTAGATTTGATCTAAACAAGACTACGTCAAGACATATTATAATTAAACTGCCAAAATAAAAGACAAAAGAAGGATCTTGAAAGAAGCAAGAGAAAATAAGCAAATCACATATTTGGGAGTTTCAATCAGGTTAACAGTAGATTTCTCAGCAGAAACATTACAAGAGAGAAGGGGACGATATAGTCAAAGTGCTGAAAAAAAGAAAGAAAAAAAAACCTTGCTAATGCTGTCACTTAGAAATGAAGGAAAGTAACTGCTTCTCTGCCTTTTGGCTAAGATCAAGTGTAGAAATGAAAGAGAGAAGAAAATTTTCTCAGACAGACAAAAACTGAGGGAGTTCATCACCACCAGACCTTTCTAACAAGAAATGCTAAGTGGAGTTTTTCAAGTTGAAAGAATGGGATGCTAATGAGCAACACAAAAACATCTGAAAGAATAAAACTCACTGGTAAAAGTAAGTACACACTTAAGTTCAGAATACTCTAACACTGTAATGGTCATATCACTTATATCTTTAGTATGAAGGCTAAAGGACAAAAATATTGAAAATAATAGTTACAATAATTTGTTAAGGGATACATAATTAAAAACAGATAAACTGTGACATCAAAACCATAAAATGTTTTGAAGAGTGTGGAGTAAAAATGTTGAGGTATTTTTATGTGATCAAAATTAAGTTATCAGGTTAAAATGCTTGTTATAACTGTAACATGTTTTAGGTAAGCTTCAGGGTAACAATAGAGCAAAAACCTATAGTAGATACACAAAAAATAAAAAGTAAGAAATCAAAGCATACCACCAGATAAAAGCACTTAATCACAAAGGAATAGAGTAAGAGAGGAAGACAGTAACAAACGATCTACAGGATAACCAGAAAACAATTAACAAAATAGCAGTAGTAAGTTTTTGCCTATTAATAAGTACCTTGAATGTAAACAGATTAAATTCTCCAATCAAAAGACACAGAGTAGCTGAATGGATAATAAAATAAGACTATTCTGAGTACAAGAGCCTAACTTCACCTTTAAGGGCTTACAGAGACTGAAAGGGTAGGGATAGAAAAAGATATTCCATGCAAACAGAAATAAAAAGAGAGCAAGGGTATCTATACTCACATAAAATAAATATCAAGTGAAAAACTGTAAAAAGAGGCAAAGAAGGTCATTGTATAATGATAAAGGCATCAATTCATCAAGAAGATATAACAATTATAAATATATATGTATCCCAAATCAGAATACCTAAATATATAAACATTTATTAATAGCTCTGAAGAGAAAGAGAGATTATAATACAATAATAGGTGGGGACTTGAACTTTCACTTTCAGCAAGAGATAGATCATCTACACAGAAAATCAATAAGGAAACATCAAACTTAAACTATACTTTCAACCACATAAACCTAACGGATATGTAGAGAACAGTCCATCCAACAGACACAGAATATACATTCTTCTCAACCGCATATGAAACATTCTCTAGGATAGATCAAATGTTAGGCCACGGGAAAAGTCTTAACAGATTAAGAAGATTAAAATCATATTAAGTATCTTTTCTGATGACAATAGTATGAAACTAGAAATCAATAAAAGGAGGAATTTCAGAAGATTCACAAATACATGAAAATTAAACAAGAGACTCATGAAAAACAAATGAGTCAACAAATAAATTAAAAGGGAAATTTTAAAATGTATTATGACAAATGATGACACACAAGATAACAAAACTTATGGGAGGCAACAAAATAAATTCTAAGAGGAAAATTTATAGCAATAAATGCCTAGATCAGAAAAAAAAGAGAGATCTCAAATAAACAATCTAATGTTCCACCTCAAGAAAATAGAAAAGAATGAGCAAACTGAGCTCAAAGTTAGCAGAAACAAGGAAATAACAAAGATCAGTATAGAAATTAATAAAGTAGAGACTAGAAAAACAATAGAAAAGATTAATGAAACTGAATTGGCTTTTGGAAAAGATAAATAAAATTGACAATTCTTTAGCTAGACTAACAAATTAAAAAAATCTAGAAGACTCAAAATCAGAAATTAAATAAGAAATATTACAACTGGTACCGCAGAAATGCAAAAGATCATAAGAGACTACTATGAACAATTATATACTAACAAATTGGATAACCTAGAAGAAAAGGATAAATTACCAGACACACACTAGCTAGCAAGATGGAATCAAGAAGGAATAGAAAATATGAACATACCAATAGAGAATAAGGAGATGGAATCAGTAATAAAATGTCTCCCAACAAACTGAAGCCCAGGACCTGATAGCTTCACTACTGAATTCTAGCAAACATCTAAAGAAGGACTAATACCAATCTTTCTCAAACTCTTCCAAAAATAATTGAAGAAAAGGGAATACTTTCCAATTCATTTCACAAGGCCAGCATTAAACTGATACCAATTCTAGATAAGAATACTACAAGTAAAGAAAATTATAGACCAATATTCCTGATGATCATAGATGCAAAAATCTGCAAAAAAATACTAGCAAACCAACTTCAACAGCATATTAAAAGGCTCATTTATCATGATAAAGTGATATTTATCCTAGGGATAAGACTGTTTCAACATACACAAATCTATAGTTGTGATACACCAATCACATTAACAGAAGGACAAAAGCCATATGATCATCTCAACAGATGTAGAAAAAACATTTGACAAAATTTTATATCCTTTCATGATAAAAACTCTCAGAAAATTAGGAAGATAAGGAATGTACCTCAACACAACAAATACTGTATATGACAAGCCCACAGCTAATGTCATACTCAAGGAAGAAAACTTGAATTTTTTTCTCTACAATCAGGAAGAAGGCAAGGATGCCCAATCTTGTCACTTCTTTTCAATATAGTACTGGAGGTCCTAGCCAGAGTAATTAGGCAACAGAAAGAACCATAAGGCATCCAAATTGGAAAGGAAGAAGTTAAATTGTCCCTTTTTGCAGATGACATGGTCTTATATATAGGAAACCCTAAAGACTCCACTAAAAGAAAAAAAAAAAGGAAAAATTCTTAGAGCTAATAGTAAAGTTTCAGGATACAGAATTAATATACAAATATCAGTAGCATTTCTATATACTAACAAAAAACTGTTAAAAAAAAGAAATCAAGGAAGCAATCTCATTTATAATAGTATCAAAAAATATATTTGGGTAAATTTAACCAATCAGGTGAAAAATCTATACACTGAAAACTGTAGAATGTTGAAAGAAACTGAAGAAGACAAATAAATGGAAACATATTCCATGTTCATGGAAGAATTTATATTACTAAAATAGCCATACTACCCAAAATGATCTACAGATTCAATGCAATCACTATCATTCCAATGAAATTTTTTCCAGAAATAGAAAAAATTCCTAAAATTCATATGGAATCTCAAAATAGATAAATAGCCAAAGCAACCTTCAGTAAAAACAACAAAGCTGGAGGCACCACATTTTCTGTCTTCAAAATATACCAAAAATTATAAAAATCAAAACACCATGGTACTGGCACAGAAAAAAACACTTTAACCAATAGAATAGAATAGAGAGTCTGGAAATAAATTCACACATTCACAGTCAATTGATTTTCTACAAATGTACCAAGAATACACACGGGGAAAGGACAGTCTCTTCAACAAATGGTACTGGAAAACTGGATATCCACATGAAGAATTATGAAATTAAACCCTTATCTTAAATCATATACAAAAATCAACTCAAAATGGATTAAAGACTTGAACATAAGATGCGAAACTGTAAAACTGCTAGATGAAAACATAGAAGGAAAGCTCTACAACATTGCTCTTGGCAATGACTTTTTTTCTATGACGCCAACAGTATAAGCAACAAAAATGAAAATAGATGAATTGAATTACGTCAAACTATAAAGCTTCTGCACAGCTAAAGAAACAATTAACAAAGTGAAGTAACAGCCTATGGCATGGAAAAAATATTTGCATACCATACATCTATTAAGGGATTAATATCTAAAATATATAAGAAACTCAAACAACCAATAGCAAGAAAAGAAATAACTTGATTAAAAATGGACAAATTACTAGTTCAGACATTTCTCAAAAGAAGACATACAAATGGCCAACAGGTATATTAAAAAATCCTCAACATTACTAATCATCAGAGAAATGCAAATTAAAACCACAGTGAGATACCAAGTCACATCTGTTTCAAGGCTACTATTAAAAAGACAAAATTTAACTACTAGCAAAGATGTGACAAAAGGAAACCCTTGAACACTATTGGTGGGAATGTAAATTAGTACAGCCATATGAAAATAGTATAGAGGTTCCTCAAAAGATTAAAAATAGGTGTACTATATGATCCAGAAATCTACTACTGGTATATACATCCAAAGAAAATGAAATTAGTCAGTCAAAGAGATCTCTGAACTCTCATGTTCATTGAAGCATTATTCACAATATCTAAGATATGAAATCAAAATATCAGAAGTTGAATCAAATAAGAAAATGTGGCATATATGCACAATGAAATACTACTCAGACTTTTAAAAGGTGGAAATCCTGTCATTTGCCATAAGATGAATGAAACTTTTTTTAAGTTTTGCATTTTTCACAGTTTATTTTTTTTTTATTTCAGCATAATATGGGGGTACAGATGTTTAGGTTACATGTGTTGCCCTTGGTCCCCCTCCCCCCTTCAGTTCAGGTTTCAAATATGTCCATCCTATTGCGTGATGCGCATCGCACTCTTTGTGTATGCATATACCCGTCTCCTCCTCCCTCCTCCCCCCTCCCCCCTGCCCAATATCTAATAGATGTTATTTTTATGTATGCACTTATGTGTTGATCCATTAATACCAATTTGATGGTGAGTACATGTGATGCTTGTTTTCCCATTCTTGGGATACCTCACTTAGTAAAATGTGTTCCAGCCCTTTCCAGGAGTATATAAGAGGTGCTGTGTCACCATTGTTTCTTAAAGCTGAATAGTACTCCATGGTATACATATACCACAGTTTATTAATCCACTCATATATTGATGGACACTTGGGTTGTTTCCACATCTTTGCAATTGTGAATTGTGCTGCT